>JAVQJF010044011.1:0-68544 GCA_036023855.1 Gadopsis marmoratus | reverse complement strand
ATTCTATTGCTGCTACTATTTTTATTAATGTTAACATCAGTACCATTGATGTATGTGGATCTCTCTCTCTCTCTCTCTCTCTCTCTCTCTCTCTGTGCCGCCGCCCACTCAGCCTGAGAATAGCCGCGTTATTCGGCGCTCATTTCTGTGGAGCATCCGACTAAAAACCCAGGAAGACGTCGCTAAGAGAAAAGTGACACCGAGTCACGTCAGATTCCTAATTGTCCGACAGTTTGTGCGCAAGAGTGTTGTTTAGCGTAGACTCTCACAATTATGTCCTGTGACATCACTTTTCTTCAAACATTTCACAGTATTAAAACATAAACCTGACTCAAGGATGTAAAAGTCTATTTAAAGCACAAACCCTACTATTCCCAGTGATAAATTGTGAAATAAAAGTAGTAGATTTACACTGCACCAGTATATTATTATAATAAAATATTTTAGTATATTCTGTATGATATTAAATTGTCTGCGTTCCTATGTTAACTTTTTAATGTTGCCATTTTAGCAAGGTCTCACTTGTCAAGTCAAGTGAATTTTATTTACATGTCCCGATATCACAACAACAAACTTGGACAGCGTACAACACCCTCTGTTCTTACACCCGTGTTTCGGAACTCGCCCAGAAACCTTTAATGGTGAAAACATGGGAGAAACCGCAGGAAGAGCAACAGCGGAGGGATCCCTCTGCCAGGACGGACAGACATGCAATAAATGTGTACAGAGGATATGGATCGTCAGTCAGTCAACTTCCAGGTTCCACCAAAGAAGACAGGACCTGAGCCACACGACCTCCAGACTACACCTACACACAAGAGGCTGTTGATGGAGATGGTTTTAATACGAGAGCCTCAAATGGGTTGAATTTAGCATCAAGTGTGGAGGTTAAAATGAACATAGACTTATAGATTAAGGCAACACACCCATCTGGTGTCGTAGCCCGAGCAGCATAATGTATCTCAGGAGACATCCTGGTTCAATAAAGGTTTAAAAAACAAACTGCTTTAATAGATATTGGATGAGACCGTTTTGAAGTGCTGCTTGAATGAAAATCACACCATGGTTAATAAAATAAGAAATACACCTAACTGTATTTAATGCTTTAATTACCAAAAACCTTCCAAAATAATTTTCACAATAACTAAAAAAATACAAATTTTACATGACGTGCTTTACTTCGGCTTAGCACCGATACTTACTCTGTAATTGGACCGTTTGCCCTCAGTAAGATAAGATTGTTTTTAGCGATCACGGAGGGGTAATAGCCTAATATGAGATATTATGTAATAAGGTCATTTCAGCAGTAACGAATGTGGTTTGAGACGGGGGTGCATTACACACTCCATTTTGTACTTCCATAAAGTTGGTGGAGTTGAGTGAGACACTGGATCCTATACACTTCCCATAATGCAACGCGACAGCATCGTTTTTTTAGATGTGCGTAAGCCCTGCGCCTCCAGTTTGTAACTATGTTAAAATACCTTTAGCCTCCAAACTCGAGCCGAGATGACCTCTCGGACTTTAGAGAGAAAGGGAACGAAAAGTCAGAATGTCCATTTTAATGCCGCTTTTATCTTTGCTCCTTGTCTCCCTCCATGCCAGGTATGCATCAGCAGTGACAGACGGCTCACAGTACTTCATCCTGCTCATCATCTCCGACGGCGTGATCACAGACATGGCACAGACCAAGGAGTCCATAGTCAATGTACAGTAGCAGATTTAAACTCAGTCTATAGTGTGTTTCAGTGTGCAGTGTGCAAATCCTAACCAGTAAACGTACAATGGGATGACAAATGTAATTTACAGTATAATGATCAGCAGCAGTCCGTGTACTGCTGCTGATGCCCGTGTTCATTCGGTTAATTGACTGTAAAACATGTGAGGAACCCCAGGAGGTCCAGCCAATGGAGACGCAAACAATACGAAAGGGAGAATATTAAAAGCAGCTGCTGCATTTCATCTCACTCTTTCACTCATCTCCGCTAATGAGGGGACTGAGGGGGTGTCTGTCTCGTTGGCTCAACCCCTTCCCCTCCCAAATCCTGCTATGTTCAGCTCTAACAACTCGGCTTTCTAATCGGAGCGGTCAGAGCTAATGTGTGTAACGATTTTTCATTTACTTGGAGCCTCAGTGGCCCGTGCTCGCCGCTCTGCACCGCACAGCCTCGCCTCCCCCATGTGATGCAATGTTATTGTAAAGTAAGATTCGAGAGTAATTATTTACTAGCCTGCGGAGGAGCCGTGCCCCTCTTATCTCAAGCAATTTGGGCGTTCATCTAATAACCACGGGAAGTTATGAAACACTGAAAGAGAACCTTCATTCATCATTCATCACTCGAACTGTACTTTGCTGTCCCACTCGGCTAAGATTTAATAAACAATATTGCGATGCAGGGCAACAGTTCAGCCGCAGCTCAGGGCAGAGGAAGATGTAAATGGGAGCCATTTTTAAGCTGTCAAGCTTTGGGAGATTTAGACAAAGTTGTAGATGCATGAAATTAGAAAACTCCAGAACTGGCCAGACGAGAGGCTTTATGAAAGCGGCTGCAGGGGGCAGATGGACTTTGATGAACCCCATCTGTCTTAACAATGCCATTGAATTGTACTATTGAGCTTCCTTTATATGGACTGTTAGCGTACAGTTAGTAATTCGCGGGGGTATTTCACTGACAGCTTGCGGCGTTTAAGGCACCAAATGATGAAAAGAGCGAACGTTGCTTCTGCGCCGCTTTTGATGCACATATTTTGTCTCCTTCCACCCTCTACAGGCTGCGTCTCTGCCCATGTCAATTATAATAGTTGGGGTTGGACCAGCGGAATTTGACGGTAAGCGGCGTGCAGATCATGTGCGTGTGTGTGTGTGCGGGTGCGCGTATTTGTGTGTAGATTGTGTGGTAATCCTTCATTCTTCTTCCTATCTCGCCTCCCACGTGGTCCAGCCCTTCATTGTGCAGCTCTTCTTTTCTTCTCTCCTTCCTTCTGCTCCCCCCCCCCCCCCCTCCTCCTCCACCACCACTGAATCTGAGGTTAAGTTGAGTTGGATGTGAACATTCTCATTTGTCAGACCAGAGGTGGTGCTTTTGTCCTCTTTTTATTTTTTAATTCTTTAACATTTCCCTCCTGTGTTGTCATGTATACAATTCACAGATCAGCCCCCTGTAAAATCAAGCTCACACACGATGAGCAATTAGCCTGCAAAGTCAAAAGGGATTCAACGATCATCGCGCCTACGAAGTCAGCGTGCACTGTTGCATGACGTGGTGCACATCGCTGGCTGTGCTTACACATATTCTAGCATGTTTCCTCTATGTGCACAGCTGTGTGCAACTTACAGCCCGATGGCTTCGCGCTCAGCGACGCAAATTCTGTGTACTCATGCCACGCTTGGCTTTACCGACACTCCAAGGAAATGTAACCCAGTTACACGCCAGTGGCTTCGGCAGATTAAAACGCACAAACTGCGTGTGGCGTTTGCGCGACGTAGCTTTGACATGTTCGAGCCTCCAGACAGAGCGTGACTGATGTGCTCCCCCTCCTCAGAGATGATCGAGCTGGATGGGGACGAGGAGAGGATCTCATCTCAAGGACGATATGCAGAGAGGGACATTGTTCAGGTACAGAATATTTCCCAAAGACTTCACTGACTGTGAGACTGTTCACTCAGCAGATTGTCTTCAGAGAAATGTGGGATTTCTGGTTAATGGGAAAAGGTCATGGTGCTTGGCCCTCTGCTGCCATTTTTCTGTCTCCTTTCCACTGTCTCGCTCCTCTAAACTGAATCCACCTTTTCTCTGTGTTTCCTTTTCATTCTGTTCTTCACCTTCACTTTTTATTACCTGATATTTTATCTAACCTCGCCTCTCTTCTCCCTCTCTGTTCTTATTCCTTTTCTCCTCTCCTCCACACGTATCTCCTAGTTCCTTCTCCTCTCATTTCCTCACTTCCCCTTCTCTCCTCGCTTCCTCTCCTCTCCCCATTTCCTCTCTTGCTTCCTCTTCTCTCTTCTCCACAGTTCGTCCCTTTCAGAGACTACATTGACCGGCGGGGAAACCACATCCTCAGCATGGCTCGCCTAGCTAAGGAAGTGCTCGCCGAAATCCCAGACCAGTTCCTGTCCTATATGAGGACCCGAGGGATCAAACCAGGCCCCTTGCCGCCTCCTTACACCTCCTGTCCACCACCGGCTATCCACCCCCTCCTCGCCAGACGGGTAAGCCGAATCTAACAGCCAAGGCCTCGCTCTAACGACGGCGAGCCAACACTGCCGGTCTCTTCTCTTGTCTCTCTGCTTCTTCTTCTTCCTACTCTTCACTGGAAGCTTTTGAGCACACGGCGATCCTCGTCCGCTCTCTCATGTTGAACTTTCGGGAACGCTTGGCCATGAGCCGTGAGTGCAATGCAGATAACCCTGAGAGGAACGCGTCGACTTGTTAGGTGAAGGGACTTCTCCTTTACGGACAAAGGTTGGGGTTTCGACTGGTTGGGGGGGGAGTCTGAGATCACCTGCCTGCGTCAGGAAGAGTGAACAGGACAGAGCCTGACCACTCGCAGCTGTCAGACTCAAAGGGTCCAAACTGGGGTGGCCATTTTGTGATACACACACATCTGTTTGCTATTTCTATTTCCACTTCCTCTAGCTTTCACAAAATCACGTCTCTCGATATAAAAATGTTTACAAAATTGAGGACTGGAGAATTTTTGTCAGGAGGAAAATTTATACCGATCAATGTGAAAACCTTCCATTTTGTGACTTTGTACAAAAACGTTTAGGCCCTGGTGCCACATTCTACAATACGGAGTGTGTATGGTTTTTTTTGTTGTTTTTTTTTTGTCCTCAAATAAATGGAGCATGTGCTAGTTTAAGAGAAGCATGCACTGTTGTCTTGCACTCAGGGCTTTGTCCCCACCACCACCACCAACACCACCAACACCAACACCAACCCATCGCCTACCTTCTGCTCCGTCCACCTGCCTTGACCCCAAAGGAAGCTGTTGCTCCCTGGGAGTCTGGTCAAATGAAACGCAGCAGGGACTTGAACCAGCCTTACTCCTCTTTTTCATCAGATACCATTCACAGTCCTCCGTGGGTTCTGGAAATGTGGATCTCCAAGCCCAGAAGTCAAAAACATCTCACATCTCACTACCGAACCTGACTGTGTGTTACGTTTTGAAGACTTTTATTTTCACTTCAGAGGCGTTTTTTTTTGTTTTGTTTTAGGTCTCTCTACCTCTCACTTTGTTTCGTATTGCCAAAAAACTAAAATGTTGCTTAAATAACAAAGTGTTGGTGTGTAAGTGGTTGTAGGGTAAGTGTGTAGAGTTCACAGTTTTACCTTTCTCACTAAGCATTCATGAAATATTTGCCAAAATGTGGGTTGAGAATTATAGCACTTTGGTAGCTATCAGTCCAGGTGACTCGCACGTTTGTGAATACTGTGAATATGTGCACAGAAAACAAGTTAACCAACAGACCGAAATGCAAAGATGCTTTCCTTTTAGCAGCTACCCACATGGATCAAAGTAGTGACTGTGAGCACAGTTTTTAGTTCCAAGTCGTCCAACAGCATTGTAACAGTTAAAGTAGAAGGCAGTAAGAATCAGTAAGCGCTAAGGTTCAGATGCATGGAGCTGATTAGGATTTAAAGGAATAGTCACCAAGAAAACCAATGATTTCGGTATCAAACTCTCACCTCCCGAATGCTTGAGAGGTGACAGAATACGCTCGCTACCTTGGGGATGACAGCAGCTGTTCTCAGTTACAATGGATTCCAGTGGAGCTTTTCTCTGTTTCCACACCGGCTCACCTCCACAAATAGGTCTCTAGGTGTTCATCGACAGCTTTTTCACCAGATGGGGAAAAAAAACCAACAACAAGCCCACCAGAGTTTTGCAGGTGGCGTTAAAAGTGTGGATGTTATTTCGTGGTAGAGCCTGAAACAAATGACGCCAGAAAAACAACCTCCAAATTGGCAACGTGCATGGATGAAATCAGCTCAGCTGTGCGGGTTGTAAGTCGGCTTTAAGCATATTCCATCGTTGAATGTGTGACAAACGTTAAAAGCCCCGAAACCCTGTTTTCTCAGTCAGCCTCTTACTGCAGAACAATGTTTTCCTACAACAACAAAATATTTCTTATTTCACACAAGAGATTTCAGTGTCTTTGTTTTGTTTTGCGCGTGTGCTCGTTTCACTGGTTTGAAGTGGGCGTGGCTCAGTTTGCAAAACGTAACGTCACACGTACTTGCATGTACCAATCACAGTTCAGCAGCATTTGAATCAAACATGTGTGATTGTTTCAATATTGCCAGCACTGCCAATCAAATCTGATCAAACCACACCCACGCAGTGCAGAGGTTTTGACTGTTAAATCGAATAATGAAGTGAAAACAAAATGGCAATGCAATCTGATTATAGTTTAATAGCAACCCAGTTTCATGGCATATAATTTCTTATGCCATGAAACTGGGTTGCTATTAAACTATAATCAGATAATAATCAGAATTATATAGAAATATTAATAGAAAGTTTTCAGATCTATCCTGCAGCATAATGCACTTGTAGCTATTTTTTTACATCTGTCGACGCCTTCTTATGTTGTTTGGTTGCAAATACTTTGTATGGACGTTTTTTTGGGGGGTTTTTTTCGTCTTGAAACTGGAATTCATTGTATCTGTTGTGAACCCGAGCTAACCGCATGCTGCTGTCCTCTGCAAAAGAGCAAGCTACAAACTTAGCAGAGCCTACAAGTGGTGAGTATTTGACATTGAAAACCTAGTATATAGTATATGTAAACTCAGATGCAACCCTGCCGTTTTTATCCTGTAATGTATATATTAAAACTTCACAGCCTGACTTTAAGCAAAGCACAAACTCAGAAAAGCTACAGCCACCAACCATATCCAGACGCCCCTTTTAACTAAATGTGTGAAGAACAGCGTTTATACATTTTACTATGTGTGCATGTGTGTACTACAAACGGTACCTTTTAGGGCCCTATTCAGTCAAGGAATCCATCTAAGAGAAGGTTTACAGCATTTTTCTAAACTTGCTCCTCAAAATCACCATATACTTCTTGACTACTTATAAACTGCTTATAAACTACATTTTCTTAGAGATTTGTACATTGTACAAATGTTTGCCTTTTTTGTGTATTGGTCCATATACTGTGTGTGTAATGCTGCTTCTTTACTGCTGATATAAGTATTACATTTTATACTGAGGCCTGTAATCATATTTAAATCATGACTAACAGGCCTTATTCATGTTTATACATACGTTATTCATATTTAAATCATGAACGACAGGCCTGTATTTTTTATAAGCGAATGGATAGATAATAATGTTTGTTTCATGCGTGCAAGGTGTTTAAAAGTAGACCTGGCGATAAAGTACACTCCGTAGCAACACTTCTCTGCCAAATTTGACATATTGTTAAGTGTAGCGTCTCATTGTTGGCCGAGACTCATTCCAGAAAAGCTGGTTATTCAGTTTGACTGAATAGGGTCCCTCAGTGTGGAGACAGGCGGTCTGATAGATTTTGTACTCTTCTGTATTGTTGTTTCGTTGCGGGGACCCCGTGCGACAGCGGGGATGTCGAATTGCACAATGTAGCACTGGTCTCAAGTCTGGTATTGGACTGGAGCAACACCAGGCTGAACCAGATCAGGCCAGATCAGGCAGGAACAGACTTTATATATGTGTGTGTGTATATATATATATAGTGTATATATATATATATACACACACATATTCTGTATATACTGTATGTATGTTTCTGGAGAGTTGACTGCCAGTACTCTGTGACTCTCCTCCTGAAACACAAGGCAGGGCCTTTCGCTTATTTGTCATGACAAGATGTCAACTTCATCTCACACTCTCATATATATACTGTGCATCCAGTACATGTATTTGTATATGAGCCATGCATGACACTTACATAACAAGGCGATTGTTGAGTGAAGATTTAGAATTTCTTGCTTGTTTTCTCAGAGAAACAGTGGTTTTAGAGATTTGATATTTATCTCAGTATCAACATCTTCAATAGCTTCTCTGTCTTGTGACCACGTTTTTAGATCCCGGATGTCAAACTGGGAATTTTTGAAAAGGTTTTGGTTTTGGAAAAGCTAAAAAAAAAAAAAAAAAAAATTGCTCTTACTGCACACCAATTAAACATTAGTGTCTTGTTCTTGAGCGTATCAATCACTGAACTACTTTTTTTCTCGGACAGAAATTTGTTCATTTTAGCCGCGCATGCGCAACAATAATAATAGTTCATGAGTTTTGTTTTTGTCACGTGGCAGCTACACAGGCTCAGTATTGGACAGAAATGAGTTGTAAAATCCCATCACTATTAAACATGTGGAGGAAAAGCTCTTTAAACAATCGCTGTTTAAACAAGCTACACCATACAACTACATGACTACCATATTCTGTGATGCACAGTATACAGGTGACATCATGTAGCTTTTTTTTTGGGGCATGCGTGGATTTTGCCCTCAGGAAGAGGACGTGAAAGGCTGTTTGCGTAGGAACTCTTAACATATACCGATGGGTTTGTCACATGCGGCTGCAGTGTGTGAAATCGCTGTTCCTCTGAGGCTGCGTCAGTGTAGGAGTGACAATCAAAAGCATTTATTGTGTAGGAGACTACAAACCGGGGAGAAAAAGCACAAACAAACCGTTGCGCCGTTGGTGGAAATACAGGCTTTAACGAAGTAGGCTTACACCTCGCTGCCTCCCACCGCTCATCGTTGCATCCATGTCACTCTGCCAAGGCGATACCATGTCAGCATGCCAGGCCATATAAACGCCCACGTAACCTTCACACATACAACATGAAAACTGTTTACTGTACCTTTTATAATATTAACAAAGTGGTTTAACTGAATGCTCGTGATGAATATCCCGTTTTATTCTGATGTTTTTTTATAGCATGCATTACGTTTGCATGGGCAGATTTTTTTTTTTCCCCCTAACAGAGATGCACCAGTGGGTTTAAAAAAAGAAGAAAATTGTAATGTGACATCTGTACGTGAGTATTTTAAACATGTTTTTTGCCTTAAAAATCTCACTGATCAATCTTGGAATTGTGCAATGCCTTCGGATGTTTCTTTTGGAGATGGATATTCTTACTCTGGCTTGTGTTTCGGTTCTTTTTGGTACGCTCATGCACAGCCACTCATCAGACTCGGTGGTTGAAGTAATGTGAGAAAGAGGGAGAATGATCTGAACAGATATAAAAAAAATCCATAAGAACTGGGCTGTATCAAAGGGACAGAATCATATAGCTGGTGTGTAATGTTGTCCAGTCTCATACAGCCGTGTTTAAAGTTACTACAGATCGGTATTTTATCATAAACTGAAACAATTCATCCAACCACAATCAATAATCTGTTATTTGTATTCAGCCCTCATTTTGACTCTCAAGAGTGATTCGTGGCTTCTGCATGATGCTTGTGATTACACTAAAAGACCAATCAAAAATAATTTGTAGTATTTACTTAAAATCAGTTGAGATTAGTGATAATGCAAGACAGCACAGGTTTTATCGTTCTAATAGGAAATATGGAAGCCACAAAAGATTGATTTATGAAATGACTATTTCTGTAAGAATTGAAGTCTTTAAATAAATATTCCTATCAAACCTCTTTTGTTGTTGTTTTGGATATACCGCTAGATGCTCAGGACCTCACTACACTATAAAAAGGATCTTTGGTCGTCTCGTAAGACTAAAATGTCATTAAAACTTTTAATAAAATGATCCACAGTGTTCTAGAGTATTATTAACATGTTCATCTGTATGGTGGGCTCCTGTAAAACAACATTTTTCTCCCATGGCAGACACTCCGTTTTGATAGGCACCTGTCCTGGTTGACAATGCCAATAAAATGTGTTCAAATAGAGCCAGCGCACTGGAAGAGATGTTCTTCACACATTACACCTTTAAAGTGCGCATCTCAAGACCTTATAACGTTATAACGGGGTGACAGGCTCTCCCATTCCAAGGACTCCTCCAAATGTGGCTGAGAAATGCAGCTGAAGTTTGAAGACAACATCATTTTGCCTTTTTCAGCCTCAGTGTTGTAAAAGCTGTAGCGGCCGAGACAGTTGTTTAAAGCCCAAGGGGCGCTTCTGCAGTTGCCAGGGGTTGCGTGGAAAAACATAGAAATTATGATTTGATAATATCCACTTATTTGTGGATATTTAGGAACCAACACACAAGAACGATTACAAGTGTGTGTGATGCTGATCTTTATAGTAATTGTCACAATAACTTTCTTTAAAAGTGAAGATACTGTATATGGTTGAAACAACCAGTTTCTGTAACTCCAAACGGCAGAAGTACAAAAGCAAACTTGGTCAAAGCTACTAAAAAATACCATTGGGCACTGGGATTGCATTTCTACAGGTAAAGCACTAACCACTGAGCAAATTCAGGTTACAATGAAATGTCTTTTAATATAGGTCACAATGCCAGAAGCTGAGTCATGAATAATGGCTGTTTCTGTGAGCAGCGTAGAACTAACAAGTTCCTTGTGTCTTTGTTCTTTCAGATTGTGGGGATGATGTTTTCTTGCTGCCTTTATCGTAATTTGAAAGAAGATCCGTACTGATTTTTGACTTTCTTTAATATCACAAAATGTGTCGCATCATAAATTGGAAAATATTTGGTTTGATATTGTTATGCCCCAACAACAGTTCTGAATCTTGTGACGTTGCCAATTCAAATTATGACACTAGAGACACCGTACTGCTGCAAAATTCCATTGCATGCTTTAGATATCAGTCCACAGGCTGCTATAGGCTACCGAGAAAGGTCTAATGTTTAAGTTATGTCACAGTCCGAATTTGAATAAGCAATTCTAAAGCATAAGATAGCAAATACAAGTTATAAATGTTCTTTGGATGGTCGATATTCCTCTAGAACACTCCGTCCTCAGTCAGCTGTAACTCTCAGACTGATGTCTGTCAATAGGACACCTTGATTGTATCCTCAGAGCCGCATTCTGCGACACTCTGGGTTCAGTTCAGCATCCTCTGCGCAGAGCAGTGAATTATTACTCCTCAAACATCCTGAGGCAGCCTGCTTCACTCAGACCAGGCAGGAGCCTGCGAGGCTTCACGCTGTGTCTGCAGATCCGACGCACAAACACAGTCTCCCAGTCACACAAATCCCGGCTTCATGGAGGACTTGAAACATTTAGGACGACTCTTTGTCCCATTTGTCCGCAGGCACCTGAAGGGATAAAACATCCGAGTGTCAACGGCTTTATCTTTTGGCCTGTAAACGTGTTAAGATAACACGCATGTTAAAGTACGTCACCTCGGATACTTCTTTAGGAGGCAATTTTATGTATGAAGAACATCAAAATCACATTCAACAATTGCGTGTTAAAAACAATGAATAGTAGCATGCCGTGCTGGAGAACTCACTTGAGATGGAAAATGTGGGAACAGGGTAAGGCCTGCAGTCTTTTGGCCCCTGTCCCCAGTGGACTCTCCACACGTGCCGCAGTAGAGCTCCAGCTCCTCGACGCGCTGCAGGAACTTCACCGCTCTCTGAGCTCCTCCTGCTGCCCCCGGCTTCGATAAACCCCTTCACTCAGGCAGCGAACCTTCAGTGTGCACAGCTTTCAGAAAAAGGCTGTGGACGTGACATGTAGACTCTTTGCATGTGCACTGTCACACCAGCCCGCAGGCAGCATCTTGGCCTCTACTGTCCGTGAGAGGAAGCGACAGCGTTCCTCAAACAGTGCAGTCAGCTGGTACATATCTGCTCCTCCGCCCTCAGTCAGCAGCTGAAACACACTGGCGCGGACGTCCTTCAGAGCGGCCGTGGGACCCGTTGGGGTTAGAGGTGGACGTGGACTGGGAGAAACCGCTCCGTGCCGGTGAAACTCGTTGCTGTCCTCGGTAATGGTGGTCAGCGAACAGGCCTTCTTCCAGACACACGTCCATGATGCTCGTCACCAGCCCGGCTGCAGCGGTAGGTGAAGGTGTACCCCAGGAAGTAGTTCTCCTCTCCCGCAGAGCCCCCGACACCGAGGCTGGACTCCATCTTTGCAGCTCACCTGACACGGACACCAAACAGCACAGCATCCATTTACACTCAGGCGCCAGTTTATTAGGTACACTGGCTAAAACTAAAGCAGTCTAACACAACAGCCCTGTAATAAATCTCGCCTTCGCTAATGTTATAATGTTCAGATGCTGTTGAAAGTGTTTTTGATAGTACTGTTATATTATTATTGTCATAGTCTGACCGGTACTGGAAGCCGACACAGATATATTTGTTCACAATTACTGACTGGCTATGCTAACGCTAGCTGTGGTGCGTTTACGGTCATGGTCGGCTAGCATTAGCACCCACCGCAGCTAACTGGCTAACGTTCCCTCGAGTGGGAATTCAGCCGTGATGTCGTGGACGCGGAGTTACAACGAGGGCTGGGAATGAAGCGAGACAGTCGTAACCCTTTTAAAAATGAATAGTTAAACAAGCGCGGTTTACCGTCATCTGCGCTACTTTATCATTCAGCAGCAGCTGAACGCTTCACCGGAAGTAAATGAACCTTTTCATCGATCAGCTATGAAACGACTCGCTGGTATCAACTGGCGCTACTGCCACCATGTGGTGTAGATGTGTCACTATAGCTGTTGTTTTTGAAACTCTGTTTTCGTGATGTAAACGACGCCGTACCACACTCAACTCACGAGAAATAATTTCTTAATTATACGAAATAAGTATTTTAAACTGAGGAGGGTCAGTTATGTAGGTTGCGCAGGTAGCTAATTACTTGATTAGCTACCTGGCGATGCAAAATAATGCCTTTATTACACCATGTACTGTATATAATCTTCACCAACTGCATGAGGTTTTAACATAGTTGTCCCATCAAATTATATTAATCAATCCAATGAATTCTTGCATAACATCTTTAACTAGGATTATAACATCTGTGGATCCCGTGAGAAAGATGCTGAGACTGTGAGACATATTTTCTTCCAGTGAGAATTAGTGCAGGAATTATTGTTGTTTATGAAGTAGAACAATTCAGATTTAGTGGAAACATTTTTTTTTTAATTGGGTAAACATTTTACCCATAGTTGCAAATTCTTAAAGGTTGAAACCCTGAATGGACAAATGGAAGTATGAACTATACTGTATATACTTGGATGAGGATGAAAGCCCTTAAACCTCTTTCTTTACTGGACCTATTAATGTTGAGAAGGACCGTTACCCTTAGTTACATGATACTGACTTCGTAGATGTTTGTTTTTGTTTATTTCTTTTTTGATGTCGATGGTCCTCTGATCTCTGGGGCAAACCCAGTCATCAGGGTAGCGGCCCGCCACAATTAGGTCATAGAGAGGGTGTCATGTGGCCTACGGAGAAATATTAACAGTATGTTGTTGTCACAAAAGGTATCCTACCACACCGACAAAGTACACGCACAAATGACAAAACATTGCTTCCCTCTGGCATGTCTCCTCTAACACCACCTGGTCTATTATCTGCAAACTACAAGAATATTAATATTATTTCTCCAACGGATTCTTAAACTCATTTTGATGCCGATGGCACAGCCTCATATGCATTTGGCTGCTGCCCTCCAGCCACGCCCAGATTACAATAAAAGATTTTCAGACATCTCCGCACACTCTTGAACTTGTACTGAATGCCAATAGGATGAAGAAGTGAGACATTTCTACAGAGGATACAGGAGGATACAACACATGTAGAGAAGAAACAAACCTTGATGGGGGTGAGATGCTGAAGCTGTCTGTGTGGATGCTGGATGATACGTTGCGGCTTTGACCAATCGGGCGACAGATATGACCCGAGTCTGGTCATACTGAGGTGAGCAGCTTGGAGCAACCCAGTGGGTTGAAAAAGGCTGCGAGGAGACGACAGTACCAACTTTACCGAAATAACCAACATTTTCTTTAAGAGCTGTAGTCATAGCAACTGTAATACAACGCGTGGCTTCTTCTAGGTTTTTGTCTTTTCTTACTCAATCAGAAGTCTATCAAAAGAGATCTTTTCATCAAGTAAGTTAAAACTGAGCAGCTACGACGACACTTTTAACTACTACTTCACAACTATATTAACTATATTCATATGAAACATGGATGGTAGACAGAGGTCAAAAGTCAAGACAAGTTGCACTTAATGAACAGCATGTTAAGATTTAATCTTAGTCCAGCTAGCTAACAGATAGCTGGTGGTCGCTCACCATCACGTTAATAATTACTGCTCTGTCCGAGCCGCGTGTGTTAAGTAGCTACCCGTGAAGAAAGTGACACCCAGAGTCAAACTTAACATACGCTGACGTCAGTTTGCAGTGTCACTGGCAGCCACGCCACAGTTGGAGAAAACCATTTAGAGAAAAAGTTCGAGAAAAACAACATCTCTACCTTGCGTTCCCACTAGATCCGACTGCAATATTGCCACGTCAAACTGAATGCTGAAAGTTTGCAGTTTAATATCTCACCACAAACGGGTTGAAAGTATTTCTTGACTGCTGGTGGTGTTTTAGGAACTAATGAAAATGTGTCCGTGTTTAGACTCCCATGGATTTTCTAGTTGATCCAAAGGGTTTTGAAAGGGGTTTGGGTTTACGAAGTTTTCACACGACAACAGCAGTCGGGTGGTGTCATATACACAGAGCTTTCTCGCTCACGTTGAGCCATCTGGATTTTCACGGTTGAAGGCTTCCTCAAAGCCCTTTTACTTTTTACATTATATGACACTGACATTTGTTGTTTGATCACATTTCATGGACTCTCTGCTTCATTATTTAGTACCGCGTGGAGCATCAGGAGAGTCAAAAGCACTTGGCTTTTCTAGAACAGAAAACCATGTGTGGTACCATGTGAACTTACTTAGTTGTAAGTTTATAACTTATAATTTATTCATATTAAATCATATGTTTGTATACTTATTTAGTAATTAAATGCTTGTATATTTCCTTTATTAGTTAAAAGTTTTATTTTATTCAAGTTTTATTCATGTCTCTAATCTTGAACGTTCACCCAGTTTCATGTTAAGTTTCTACGTGTGTGTTTATGCTCAGCAACATGACTCTTATACCGTAGTTATCTATCAAACTATGTAAAACTGACCAATGGAAAATACTTTCTTTGTCTCCAGAATAACATAAAAGCTGTATTCCCGCATGTTCTTTTCGAGATAGCTGATGACTTCTGCTTCTCTCTCCTATAATTCTAAGAGCGTAGGCAGTTCTTCCACGACAACCATCTGTGTCACGGTGCAAGAGGCAACATTTATAAACCATTTTAAAACCAACACGGAGGCGATGATGTGCGTGAGCGTGTAGTAGCATCCTGTTGTTATAAATGCTCAGTCCAATGTTTCTCTGTTAACTTTGAGGCATCTCTGCTTTATTATCCGGCACAGTTGTTACACACTTTCAGAATAGCAACAAAACAATTGGTTGACGCCGTTAGGAAATGATCTGGGCTGCTGCTGCTGAGCGTGGGCTGCTTTGTAACAAGTGACAGTGTGCTAATTACAGCCAGTGGACCTTTCTCTCTTCCTCCTTGAAGTCTTGTCTGAGCGCTCGATGTTATCTGCTCTGCATGTTTATCTGCATATGAGTTTTACCTTCACGTTGAGTTAACTTACATTATTGTGGTTGCCTCCCACTTGAAGCTATAATCAGAACATTTAATTGACACTCTAAGCCCCCCATTTACTGCAGAAATGAGCGATGTGAAAGGCCAAACAACAGGAAATGTATTAGTTTTGTAGAAAAGCTATTCCATACAAATGGTTTTAACACAAGGTTTGAAAGTAGGAACAGTAGCTGTGTTTACATTGACCCTAATATTCCACTAATAATGGGAATAATATCCCAATTGGAATAAAAATGCCTCATGTGACTACCTCAATCGAAAGAGGCTGACCCCATCAGAAGGAATTTACAATCGGGTTGAGAGGGCTGGTGTAAGCCTTTCATAAAACGTTCAATAGGAAAATTATAGCGCCTAATAACCATGTAAACGCTTAAACCGATCGTTTCTCTCTGTTTGGAATAAAAAGCATTCTTTCTGCACATGTTTTCCCCACGTGGTCGGGAACGTTGGGTGACATGAACGAGTAGTTCAAACAAGTGTTTCAAAAGATGAACGAAGCCGAAAAAATAATCTTTGTCTTTTGTTATATGTCCGGCAGGTTAGAAGCTGCAGAGAAGGCAAAAGAGTTATATTCTGATGAAATGCTTCGGGCATGTAAACGCACATCTTATGGGATCACTTTATTTGGTGTCCATGTAAACAGTTGAGTTGGAATCTCTAGACAGAATGATTTCAATTGGGTCAAAGAAATACTGTCCATGTAACCGCAGCTAATGTTAGCGCGACCACATGCTCAGTAGATGTCCGTTGTATAGCCATGCCAGTGCTGCAAAACCTTGATCATGTTTAGATTTTTAACCTGGACTTAAAAATGAACAGTTCAAAGACCCAAATTGGCAAATCTGGGAAGCCTGTTAGGACATTAAGAGGTCAGAAGTTGAGTCATATATATATATAAAGATATATATATATATATATATTAGATATATCAGACAGTACAGATTTGGCTTATCTTAATTTCATTTTCCAATGACTCAGAACGAAATAATGGCAGAAAATATCTTTCAGAGCTGTAGTTTCTCATAAAACAGATCAATTAATATTTCCACAGCTCCATCAGACCCCTGCTTCGTCTTATCCAACATAAGAAACATTCACATTTTAATCTGCTCCTCTCAGGGAATCACAAGTCCTAGCTTTCTTCACTGCAGGGACCTCCTGCATTGGGCGCTGAGACTCTAAAGCAATAAAGCAGACTTGAACAAGCTCAGCGTGAATCTAATATCACTTGAGCTGACAGTGGGAGCTACTAGAGTCTCCGAGCTGCCGTGTCTGCCAGTTTTATTTCCCTCACTTCCCCTTATAAGCTCATCAACTACAAAACGCCCGCATGCTGAAATAGGTGGTGATGAGTAATGGAATAAGGGAGAGTGTAAAATCTTGATGACATACACCTGAAAATGCCCGTAGCTTCGCCAAACCCCGCAGAAGGCAGTGTCTGTCCACTGGACTCAGAAAGTGCAGGAATAGAAACGTCCTGGAAAGGACACAGCATAGTCTTAGGATGAATATGAAACATCTCTCCTGCTATTCTTAGACTTGGGTGGGGTGGGTGTTGCTAAATATAACCAGATCATTTTGTGCCTTCCATTCTATTTTTACACAAGCTGAGGCCTTCCTGGGATGTTGTGGTCTTTTCTTAGACTATTATGTAATAGAGAAAAAGAGTCAGACCACCAATTCCATCATCCAGTCAGGGCCGAGAAATCTGTGTTATGATTAAGAAAAACGTTTGAGACAAAATGAAGGATTTTGATGCAGGATGTGTTTTAGGGATTTCCGTGAAGCAGTGTGGCTGTTTTTGCAAAAGCAAGACTGATGTGCTGGAACCTTGACAGAGTTAAACAGCCCAAAGGGCAGTTTGTCAGCTTGCTGTTAGCTCGGATGGTTGACGGGGAGGGAAAGGTAATGAGTTAGTCTTCGGGGAGACATGTCATCTTGAGTAAGCAGATGCAGAGCCTCTCCAGCCTCTCTGCATCCGCGACGTCGCACACATGTGCGGCTCCATCAAGGCTCAATTGGCAAAAATGGAGACTGTAAATGTGACAGTGCCAAGGAGGATTTTCTAGAGACGTGGCTCTGTTTCACAGCGTATATAATCTTTATACAGATCAATGATTTTCTGTTTTATACGTTCGACAGAGGTTTGCTGGGTTTAGGTTTACATGTATTGAGCCTGCTTTTACTAGCTGACAGGTTTAGTGGCAATAGACACATTGCAGTCTGTTGGTCGGGACCCGTCGTGTTCAAGTCAGGTTGCTGAACTCTAGTCACAAGTGGCTACGAGCATACAGATAATTATCATGCCACTGTGCAGCCTAAACCTTTTTAGCATCGTTTGTCTTAGTGACAAGCTCATAAAAAAAAGTTGAACATATAAAGAAAACTCTAAAGCTAAAACCAGACTCTTCTCAAGAGTTGGTGGAGACCAAAACAAAGCAAAAAGCAAAATTAATATTGGACTTACGTTTATAGAATTTTCAGAATCATAACTTCATATAAATTTAAATGTTGCATTCTGTCTGCTAGATGTGCAAGTTGGCAATTGATTTCCTAACGCGTTAACCAAAATGCTTTATAAGACATAATATCTGAGGTATGTGATGTTCAGCTTGTTGACTTCTGCTCCCGAGTGGCCAAAAAATCTATAATAATAATGGTGTGAAACACCATTAATTGTTGATTTTGATATTAACATTGAATCAAATGACTCTTTGTAAAGTGAAAGGGGTGTTAGTAATGTCGAACCAACTGAGAATCAACACTGAACATTTCAATTATGCACCGCTTTTCTCATCTTTTAACCTGTGTGACCTCAATGCTTGGTTCTCCAGAATGTACAGTCGAGTATCACTGCACCAGCACCCCCATATATAAGCTTAGCCAACTGTTTGCTGCAGTGTGAACCAATAGTATTCAATACAAGAGGCGGGGAGAGCATTTGTGGGGTAAACAGATCAGAAAGTTCAGCCGCATGTCACGATGCATTTTAAATCAGAGGTCTGACTCTTCACCAGCAGAGAAGCTGTCACTTTCTCACTCTCACCCTGCTCTCATTATGTCTTGTTCACGCCCGCGGTTGAACGCTGATCCTTTGTAGATGAGGCAGGGATGAGGGGAAGCTGGTATGCCATACAATTAAATTTCAGCTTTTTCCTTACAAAAGGGAGTCACTGTCACGATTCCGCCGTGCTCATTGTTTTCCCTTATGTTTCTGGTGTTTTCCCCTCGCCCTTGTGTCCTGTTCTGTGTGTGTCTGTGTCGACCGGGAAGGTAGGGCTGTCATCTGCAAACCTCCTGCCTCGTTTCTGCAATCAGTCAGCACACCTGTCGTCCATCTACTCATCAGCCTGTAGTATTTTTACCCTGGTTTTCCATCCACTCTTTGCCAGGTCACTGCTTCAGTTTGTTTGGTGGCAAGCTCTCCAGCCTTTGTTTTTGAAAATCTGTGTTTGAATCTGTCTCTGCTCAGTCCTAGTCCTGTTCTCCCGTGCTCAGGATCACGTCCTCTCACCTGCACGGCCATCACGTTCTGCCCGCCTGTCTGCCTTCCAACCCCAGCCTCGCCTCGCCTTCCCTGCATCTGCCTTCCACCGGTCTTCATTGGATCTCTTCCCACTCATCGGCTCCCCTTTCATCTTCCCCCTCCCTTGATCAATAAACCTGCATTAATTCTCCTTTGCGCCTTCGGTCCTCCTGTTAACATGTCACAGTCACAGGTGACCGACTCCTCCTTGCCTCCGTCACCTGACCACCAGACTGGACAGAACGATGTACTCGGGTGACCAACATGCAAGCGTGGCAGCTCATAAAGTCTCATCTCACACACTGAAATAAAGTGGCTGAAAAGGCATCTTTTCTCTCCTGTACTGCAGTTTATATAAACAGCAAACATCCAAAATACTGATCTGTGTTTTGGAAAATGCTCTGTCTTATTTAAGCATGTATGCTATAGTAAGTAATAAATGATTAATGGTGAATTTACTGGTGGGCCTCTGAAATATTGAGGCAGAGCTCAGCCATGAAATGCAATGTAAATTCATCTATTTATAGTGTAGCAGAGGAAGTGACGTGGAACAAGCTAGTCCGGGTGCCTTGTTCATATAGCTTTTAGAGGCAAATGACAGAGGAGAAATGGGGACACCCACACACTACACCCACATTTGCATGTAAAGCCACTTTTCATGGCGACATTAAACTTTTAGACGTGCACAGCAGGAATAGCAATAAATAATTTGCCACAGCTCAACTCCCCTACGTCCCCTGTAGCCTCCCGCGCCTATTAACCCTCCCCACCCCACCACCACTTTGCCCCATGGGGATTGTTTTGGAGTGAAAAGGAAGAGAAGTGACTCGTAAAAGCCTTTTTTTATTAATCCTTAGAGGAGGGGAGGGGTTTTGGCGGGGTGTCAGAGCAGCTGATGGGAGCAGGGAGGCTATGTGATGCATATTCTGATATAAACCAGGGGATGAATAACCTGACACAAAACACAAATCCTCTTGTAACAGTAATAAAGTGTGATTGTGTTTGCACCACTTCCGAGCACCCAGAGCGGATTGTAGATCACTCTCCCTTTTATCACATCATCATGTACCAGAAGTTGGTGTGATGATGATGACATGATTAATACATATTACAAGAAGTACATAATATACTATTAGGTATGTATGGATGACTGGGTTTTCAAGTATAGTATGCTGTGTTTGTAGTGACTGAACTGTGGTTAATGTCTCAAGTCTATCGTAAGAAACATAAACCTTTGAGCTGTTATTAGATTGAATAAAATCACATGTAGGGCTGTAACTAACACTTATTTCAATTATTGATTAATCTTCCTAGTATATACTCGATTACTCTTGAATGTCAATGTGAATGAAATGTCAGAAAACTGAAAAATTCTCATCTCAATCAAGTGCCCAAGTTGCTGTTTTTAAATGTCTTGTTTTGTCCCAAGGAAATTCACTTTACAATGATATAAACAATACTTATATATATATATATACTCAGTAGCAAATGTTTGTTATTTTTGCTTAAAAAGTGACTCAAACAATTAACCTATTATCAAAATAGTTGCTGATTAATTGACCAATAATTTCAGCTCTAATCATGTGATTCAGTAGCTTCCACGCCTCACTCATACTCACCAACTCTAATAATGACACTGATCAAGACAAAAAAAAAACCTTACTGGGTAATCAATAATTTAAGATTCAGGGTAATTCCAGCCTGCTTAATCTGATGTCACTCATTGTACTCATAAATGGGGTGTATTATTACTGTATGGTATCCTGTTTTAGAAGTTTGGCAGTGCTCTGCCATCTACTGGCTACTGTGCCCACATGCAAGTGTTTGTGAAACTCTGGATGATTTACTGCATGCACACAAAAAGAAAACCATTTCTTTATGGACCTGGTTTTGTGCACGGAGGCCTTGTCATGTCAAAACAGAAAAGGGTCTTGCCCAAACTTCTACCCCACTAAAATATCACTGTATCTTGTAAGGTTAAGATTTCCTAGACTAAAACCACCCATCAAATCTGAACCACACAGGCTTGTTAATCACATTTGCAGGTTTAAATCTTGCAAAATTAATTTATTCCTCAGTTCTCCTGCTATCTATAAACATAAGTCAAATTTAGAACCATGGGACTCTCTTCCTAAGTTTTCTGGGAATGTGACCTGTTTCATCCATGTAACTATCTCTTAAACGTCTTGGTAGCTGAGTTGTGTTAGGCCTATGCCAGTTCCCAACATGAGGATTGGGACTCTCCTAAAACACCAACCAAACCTGATTTACAAGTTTGGAAAGAAAACAAAAGGTTATTTCTGCTTTACAAAGTTCTGTTTATTTATTCATTGTTGTTGTGCTTTTCTTGTGAAATACTGGAGGGTAAAGACGAACAAAATCAAACGATCTGTGGAGGAAGCATTACCTTTTGACACACGCAACCTGCAATGAGGGCTCATGAGTGGCCATTTCTTGGCTATAAATGCTCACAAACTGTCACTTAAAAATAAACCCACATGAACCCTGGTTTTCCACCCCTCATAATTTTAAACAGCATTTATGCTGAGGTTTTTAGAATGTGTACATTTTAACCATGTTCTTTCGAGCTTTCTCTTTCAGGCTTAAATCTACAGGTTGCTCCCCAGAAGTGAAGCCAAAAACGTCTCTATCACCTTTACCACCCCAGCCCTGCAGATCCTGTGGCTGAATTGTGTGTAGTTAGATCACGTTTATGGTAGCGGAGTTCACTAAAGTAAGGAATAAAATCAGGGGAAAGTGCCACTATCTGCAGCTGGACAGCGCCGGGCAGATAAAGCAAAGCTTAATCAGCAAGTCACTCAAAATAACTTTCTTTTTCCAGACAGGAGAGCCGCGTGGTTATCAGTAGAGGGAGGCAACTCTCCTGTGTGGGAACAGTCCACCTGTCACCTGACGGTATTAAGAGAATAGAAAAATGGATGCCCGACACACTTGTGGCCCCAGGAACAGTCCGGATATACAGGCGAGATGAGAGGCCTCTGGCTGCTGCTGGTGCTTGTGGCTGCGGCCAAAACTGAGAGAGTCTTCACAGGGTACGTTAATCTGTGCACACTGCAAGAAGAGATGCTTACTATGTTGTTGTTTTTTTTCAGCTTTCACGTTTAAATTCCTAGTTTTGTGTTTGGTTACTAGCGCGGAAGTTGACAAAATCCTCATTTTATAAGCACAGAAACCTTTAAAGCCAGCCAGGGGTTTCAATACTGTAATGTAATTATTTACCCGTTCTTTCCTTTCATACTCATCTTAAGGATACCAAAATGCTACTGATATGATACAGGGAACTCCAGTCACCATTTGTGGCCCCTAACAACCATCTCCAATAGTCAGAAATAAACACATGAATAATACGTGTAAACGTTTCAGCTGCTCCATAGAAATGTAATTAGAAAATGTCTGTTAAGATGAACACAGTAAAACACATACGTTGTCTCGTGGAATAAATGACTATTATACCAGAATGAACTTCATTTAGGCATTCAAATTTCAAGCAAACACTTTCAGATGCCATTAACTCCGTCTCGTAGTTATTAAATAAAAGTGTTTAGAGACTTGATAATGTGGGTTTTCATGCCCTTAGTTGCCTCATTTTCAGGATGTCAAATAACTATCCAAGCTGAAAAAGGACATTTGTATTCATGATTAGGCTTTATGTTTAGAGAAAGATTAAATCATAATTAAAGAAAATGGAGTGGGAGTCATGGTTCTGGGCACTAGCTGTTCTGTACGATTAATTGCGTGTGTAATTGGTGAGTTGGTGATTTAATTAAATCTTCCTCTATTTTTCAACTCACTGTACAGTAGATTTCCATGAATAAGAGCAGAAAAATGTAAATAATTATGCTGAGAGTTCTGAAATTGTTTTCCTCCAGAGATCAGGTCATCAGGGTCAATGTGCAGTCTGAGGAGCAGATCCGACTCCTGCAGGCTCTGGAGACTCAGCAGGAGTGGAAGGTACACACACGCACACGCACACACGCACACACACACACACACACACACACACGCACACACACACGCGCACGCACGCACGCGCACGCACGCACGCACGCACGCACACGCGCAAACACACACACACACTGCATTGGGTATACAGTACAAACACCTACGTTCGAGTTTTCTCAGCTGCTTGTGCCAAACAGTTTCTCATGAACATCCAAGACGTACAAAAGGCAAATCAAGTTCAACTTGAAATAATCCCCTCGAGCGTTCACGTGGGTTGAGGGTTAGAGGAGTCGTCTCCACTTGTCAGAAAGTCAGAAAGTCTCCGGGGCCCGGCTGGTGTTCTGTGCTTCTATCTTTAATGCAGAATAAAATATCCAGAGATTAACCTTTCATCTTATTTTATTCTATTTATTCAATCTTTTGCTGCTTGCTCCTCTAAGATGTAAATTAATGCAGATTTAGAAGCATTACAAGAAATAAAGCATTGGAAAGATTTTACAGCAGATTACCCTAATTTTAATTTTTTTTCATTTAGCTGAACTCTAAGTAGATTATCATCACATTCTGATTGGGGGAATTCTAGGTGGTACAACTGTCCCAGGTCAATAATGCACTCTGGTTCAGTGGCTTTATGAGTTACAATAAACAATACATTTTTAGATCAATTCTATTGGGAGCCAATGCATGAAGAGCACATAAAACTGGAGTGATGTGATCATGCTTACTGGAACTATAACTATCTGTAACACTGAGGAAGTATTAAAGAAATGACCCTTCTGTTCAGTACACTCTTCACAATGCAGCACCTTCTCAGTGTTATGAGCGTTCAGGTTTTCCTGTCTGATCCCAGCTGGACTTCTGGCTCCACCCGGTCTCCACTGAGCTCCCTGTTGACATCCGAGTGCCCCGCTCCAGTTTCAGCTCTGTGACGGAGTACCTTAGTGCCCACAACATCCCCTATTCTGTCGTCATAAACAACCTACAGGTGTGCAATCCTCCAAATTAAGTCATTTATTAACACAGACTCTGAAACTCCTAGCAAATATACACCTGACCTATCAAAAGAGTCAAACTGTTTAACTTTCTATTATAATATAGAAAATGTTGTTGTGTCCTAGTGCCTCTGATCGTAATGTCCTGGGGCTTTAATTTGATTTTGAGAGTGAAATGATGACAATACTGAATTCTTCTTGCACATCACATTCAGGAGCTTCTCGATGAGGAGAAAGCTGAGATGGAGGTGAACCAGTTGAAGGAGCGCAGCAGCAGGAGCTTCAACTTTGGAGCCTATCATCCTCTGGAGACAGTAGGCTGTTCATACAAACACACAAATCCCTTAGATCAAACGTATAGTCAGGCTTCAGATAGATACTCTACATTTCTGCACCAAGCTGTCTATTTCAATCTTGACTTTCTTAAGTAGAACAAATTTGCCATGAATTCTGGGTAAATTGAGACCTTGTTTTTTAAACTATAAAAACATGGCTGACGCTCAGCTCTGTTCATGCTTGAAGAAAATATTTGCCATCAGTAAAAATAAAGTAAAGTAAAAATCTGACCGCTAGAAGGATGTTTTACTGTGAAAAAATCAGCGAAAAAGTGTACCAATAAAAGAAACTCCTTGTAGCGTAAAACCTCAACGCACTGTCTCCCATCCAGATCTACAGCTGGATGGACACTCTGGTGGCTCAGCACCCGAAACTGGTCACCAAGCAGGAGATTGGCAGATCATATGAGAACAGGCCCATGTATGTGCTCAAGGTAGGACATACCTCGTGCAAGACAACAGCATTACATGTGTTTGCACCTGCCTGTAGGTGCCTGAGTGTGTTTTCGCACTGTAAGAAATGTGTTAGCCCTGTGAAATTAAATGCTGGCAAGTCAGTGTTACTAACGGTTTCAGACTCTGGAACAGCGGTGTCTCGTTTGTGTGTAAATCTACAGTACAAGTTCATAAATTGGTATTTATTACATTACCAACTTGAACCCAGTTGTTAATAGTCCCATTAAATTCCCCCTTAAAGATGTAACGTACCTTTAAAGGATAGCTAAAACCTTTTTGGCTACACTGTTTGATCGCATCACACCTATACTATGCCATACTGCTATTATATTTTTTTTGACAGCATGACTTTTCATTATGTTGATATTGTGTTCAGTTCAGCACCGGGGGAAACATGCGTCCTGCTATCTGGATCGACACAGGGATCCACGCCAGAGAATGGGTGTCTCAGGCTACCGGAGTGTGGACAGCCAACAAGGTACAACACCTCAGCAAGGTCGAGTCATTTGATAGATTGAATTGAAATGTGTTAGGTTTTCCCCAGAGACTGTAAAAAAAAAAAAAAACTGTCAGAGGAAAAAGTTCTTAGAGGTGCATTTGAAAGTCTCAATATGAAAAATAAAGCTGGAATGATTCGTGGTTTAACAGAAAATATATTTTTATGACAAGTGATTCATCAGTTAAGTCATTTTTCAGGAGGTTTTTTTTCTTCAAGTTTTGGATTGTTGGTTGGACAAAACAAGAAATCTGAAGATGCCATCTTGGGCTATTTATCCTGAACAAATAATCCAAAAAAAAGATTACAAGCAGATAACTGATGGATAATGAAAATAATTTTACTT
This sequence comes from Gadopsis marmoratus, assembly GCA_036023855.1. Taxonomy (NCBI): domain Eukaryota; kingdom Metazoa; phylum Chordata; class Actinopteri; order Centrarchiformes; family Percichthyidae; genus Gadopsis; species Gadopsis marmoratus. The sequence goes on along the minus strand of JAVQJF010044011.1, from coordinate 42,770 downwards.
GCAGCCCTAATAATAAATGTACTTTATAATGATATGTGAGTTGACAAGAAATCAAGAAAAAGTCAAAACTGTATAATAATGCATCTGTTATTCTTATTTCTAGACTCAACAAAATGTGTTAGATGGATCCTCTGAGTGCATTGAGCCTCACATTCCTTCCTTTATTCTTCTATTGTTGCAGACATTGTCAACGCTGGATAAACGTGTCACCTATACTACATAAGACATGAAAGACTGCTTTCTTTATTTCTACAAAATCACTGCCTTGTGTTCTTGCTTAGATTGCCACTGACTTTGGTACTGACGCCTCCCTGACCTCCCTTCTGAACACCATGGACATTTACATGCTGATCCTGGCCAACCCTGACGGCTATGTGCACACCCACACCAATGTATGTCACTACCATGTCAATGGAAGCATGATGGATTGGTAAAACCTGCTAAATCTTTGGTCTTATTTCCTGATTTACTATGATAAGGTTATTTTTGTGTTGTATGCACCAAAACACATTTTTTCACAATTTAACATATAAGGTGGTTATTTGAGTGGAAAATATGGTTGACACGAGCCAGAATTGCTTTTGAAAACCAGGTATCATGCTTGCAGTTGTGTATGATTTGGCTGAAACTGTGTGATGTACAGAACCGTATGTGGCGTAAGACCCGCTCCAAGATCTCAGGCTCCGTGTGCGTTGGAGTTGATCCCAACAGGAACTGGGACGCAGGATTTGGTGGTCAGTATAAAAGTGTTCTCATGAACATTGTGAAATGCTGTATGACAATCAGGGGGTCTCGTGGCGTGGGCGGCAATTAAAGAAAAAATACATACACACATTTTTTCATCCTTGCAAAAGAAATAAGAAATGTTATTAAAAACGTTCTCATGAGGTGACAGGCAAAACATGTATGCACAATGAGGAACTAAATAAACGATATAAAATAAATAGCTCCACATTTTCAGTAAATCATTTTCACTTTCACTTTTCACTGTTTTCTGGTCAAACACACTCACACACACACACACACACGTCTCTCCAAAACTAAGCGGAATATTACACACAGCTGGCCCAGTGTGGATATTTTCATGAATTCACCGAGACTTAACTGTTAACTGACCTTCTGTGCTGTTCTGACACTGGTGAGCTGTTCTGAAAGAGTCACAGTTTATACAGCAACATCGTGTGTAGAATAGCAGCGAATCTCCAAAGCTCATGCTTTATTACATTGTTTCCAGATTTAAGGACTGTTAAACTGCTTTGGTTTTTCAAATATGGAAAAGATCATCAGAACCGCGGAGTCTGAATGTATTTATATTAATTGTATAGTTTGCAAAATTACAACCGGCACCTGTAACCATGTCAGCAGCTGCTGCTACATCAGCTGCCCGATCGCTATCATCAGTCACATCTGTGTTGCTCCTTACCTTATTCAATATTTAAACACGAAAATACATTTTACAATATAGATAAATAGTAAATAAATAGCTTCATTTGGAGACCCCTTCAAATTGTTTTTTGCTGTCTTCAGGGGGTCCTAGTGGGACCCCCCCGTATTTCGGACACTGATTATGGTGTCTCTCATTGTGTCTCACATGTGTTTCCGTTGGAATTTTCTCCCCCCAGGTCCCGGTGCCAGTAACAGCCCCTGCTCTGAGTCCTACCACGGCCCCTCAGCTCACTCTGAAATCGAGGTGAAGAACGTGGTGAACCTGATCAGCAGCCACGGCAACTTCAAGTCCTTCATCTCTGTCCACGCCTACTCCCAGCTGCTCATGTACCCCTATGGCTACTCCTGCAATAGCGTGTCCCATCAGCCTGAGCTGGTAAGGAAAGGGTATAATTTTAGTAAATTGTGAGCAATAAAAAATTGCAATATCCTGCCTTTTGACTGCAGACTACTTTTAACAACCTTAGTTGGACAACTTGGGGTTCATTCTTTTTATCTAATTAAAGTTTTATAGATGAAAATTCAAATTATTTGCTAAAGGATTGATGAAGTGGCCAATTGTAAACTCATCAGTACTACATACGACAAATTATCTCCCTTAACTCAGCCAAGAATCCTCTTTCTCAAGTTATTCTTAAAGTTTATACAATCGTGCATATTAATTATCGACAAACAAATGGGCCAACAGTCAAGTCAAGTCAAATTTATTTGTAAAGCATATTTTAAAAAACCCCTTGTTGACCAAAGTACGTTACTAACCAGAGCAGGTAGCTGAAATCACAGATACAAGAAACGCAGACATAAACATCAATGCACACAGCTCATAGACACAAATAAACAACTTATAGATAAGGCTACAAGTCAAATATATGCTACATCAATCCTGTAGTTACTCCTATGTACCTGAGTCATCTCAGATGAATGTGTGGTTTTTGCATATATAAATAAAGTTCACTTGACTTGTACCTCCATAAGAGGATGTTTAGGGCCTTGAAGGTTTCTGATTTATTCACCAATGTTTGACGTTTTTGAGTGGATACCTTAAAAAAACACTCCTCTATAGCCTTTTTCCTCTGCATATTCCCTTCTGCACTCTTTGTAACTTCAGTGTGGTGTCCTTTCATTGTTTTGTTGTTCCATGTAGGACTCTGTTGGAAGAGAAGCAGTGCAGAAACTCACGTCCCTCTATGGCACCAGCTACAAGGTTGGAAGCATCTGCAACATCATCTGTGAGTAACTTCACCTCAAATACACACAATATGTGTAACTGCATATCTTCCTTGTAATATATTTTATTGCTCCTGTTTAATTTCTTCCTATAGTACTATTTTACTACAGTTTATTCTGTTTGATCATTTCATTTGATTTTATTTTTATGTAAAACATTGAATACCAGTCAATATTTTGTTAATCTGACTTTTAAAACTCACTGCTAGTGATACTTGTACCATGACCTCACCTCTTCCTCTCCTCTCAGATCAAGCCAGTGGCGGCAGCATTGACTGGTCCTACAACCTAGGCATCAAGTACTCCTTTGCCTTCGAGCTGAGGGACACCGGTCGCTATGGTTTCATCCTGCCAGCCAATCAGATCATCCCCACCGCCACCGAGACATGGCTGGCTCTGAAACACATCATGGAGTATGTCCGTGACCATCCTTATTGATGGCTTTAGCCCGTGGAAGGAGGATAAACATTAAAATCAATTGACTCAGCTTTAATTTGCAGAACAACTTTGCTGGTTATGACATCTGGCTTCAATTTTGACAAATAAAGTCATGAATACCCATTCTCGCCTTTCTGTGTTCCATTGCCTGACACCAACCACAGTTTTATTTACTGAAATACTGTTTTAGATACTTTAATTAGGCTGTAATTACATGGCACCTTTTTTTGATTTCTAACTTATTACTCCATTAAAATGTGTTCAAACTGACCGTATATGTTTTAATCCCTTTACAAAATCCTTTGAAAAGCTTGAGATATTTTATTATTTCAGATATTAAATCAGTACTGTTACTTGCTCTGTCTTGACTTTTGGTCCAAGAAAGTGCTAAATAAACTCTAATTACTTAACTTACATGGGGGTTTCAGGAGCATATCCAGACTTAAATGGACATGGCCTTGAAATAGGCTTAAACTTGGAGACATATTGAGATTTGGATGTAAAGATTTTAGTCTGATTTTATGGACTCATATAAGTGCCATAAAAAAGAATAATTCTGGGACAAGATTAAGACAAATGTGGATGTATACAGAGAAATACCGTAATCATTTTTCCTTTTGCTTTTCCTTTATTGCTTTTGCTTTCCCCCCTCCTCCTCATGGCAAAAGCACACGAATTAGTTTGACAGGCATCGGCCCTGTTTAGGAAACACATACACGTTTTCATTGCGTTCATTTTTACCATTACAACAGGAACAAAATTTGAGGAAGGATGAAATTTCCTTGGGCTGTTTCATGTGTAAAAGCACGGGCACTTCAAGCATATGCCGGTGGGGGGAGCTGTCCGTGCTTCCCGCCTCTCAACATCCTGTCAACGTAAGTTACACGACTCCGCCTGACGCGGTGATTAGCTTCTTGGTCACCGTAGAACCGTCAGATTAAAATGGGGTATCTGAAACAAGTAGACGTTGAAAACTTCAAGTCGTGGCGAGGAAAGCAAGTTATCGGTCCGTTCATGCGATTTAATTGCATAATTGGCACAAATGGCTCCGGTAAGTGAACTTTTTTTACAGCCAACTCACTGAGCCCTCTAGCGAGCTAACGTTAGCTGTCAATGCTACTAGCTTAATTGTACTTGAATTAATTGTTAAACTAGCTTAAGCGTTCTCGGCTAAAGCTTTGCTAGGTCGATGCATATCTGTCTCCCTCCTTTTTAAGAAGATATAAATCACCGAATTCAATGTTTGGTGTTATTTAAACCCACTGAGCATCATTCTTTTTGTGTAAAAAAAAATAGAATGGGTTAACAATTAATAGCGATAGTAAAATTCGCTCCTTGGATTATCATTAATTTAGCTAACTTAAATGTTAAACACTCCAAAAACGTATTGTTTTAATCAAAAGAGTTAGTCAGGGATACGCTAAAGATGCAAAACCGCACTAGGCAAGTCAAATGTGATGGACGCCCTGAGCTTTGCCATGGGGGAGCGGGCTGCCTGTCTCCGAGTGAAGCACCTCAGGGACCTGATACACGGAGCCCACATCGGGACGCCGGTGTCCGACACCGCCCGCGTCGCCATGCGGTACTGCGACGACGGAGACCAAGAGGCCGTATTCTGCCGGACTATCTTAGGTCAGTTTAATGAGTTTGTCTTTCCGACTTTGTATATAGTTTTAAAGTGAACGACTGAAGAAGCCACTCTTAAGGGGAATAAAGTTGTCTAGAAAAGCCCTGCTTTAACTCCAGACAGCACAATTTAACTGAACTTGCTTTTATTTCCAATTCGACTTTGCATTAGAAAGATGTTGAACAGTTGGGAAACGTGTTTCGCCCTTAGTAGCATCAAGTAAAATCAAGTAGAGTAGTTTTATTCTCAAAGTCATATTTGCCATTCACTGTATATTGTAGGTGACTCCTCTGAGTATCGCATCGATGGCATACGTGTCAATCTGGCCAAATACTTGGAGGAGCTGGAGAAGATCGGCATTGTGACCAAAGCTCGAAACTGTCTGGTGTTTCAGGTAAACACAACCATAAACATGTATCAGATTTTATATATATGAGACTGTCTTGGTGACATTGGTGTAGATATACAGAATATTTGTTTAAATGGGAGATACTAAGATTATATAGATAACAGCACAGGATACACAGGATAATGCTTTGAAATTACATTATGAAGTTTATTAACCCGGTGTGGTCGTATCAATCATGTTCCATCCCTAACACGCTCATTGGCTACTTTTAATAATATTTCTGTAATTGATTTGTGTAGGGACTTACTTTACTTGTAGTAATAATGACTTTGAAACAAGTTTGTTACTCGCTATGCTCCTCACCAGGGGGCAGTGGAGTCCATAGCTTTGAAGGACCCAAAGGACAGGACCAAGATGTTCGAGACCATCAGTCAGTCAAGAGAGTATGCTGCAGAGTATGATAAGAAGAAAGAGGCCCTGCTGAAGGCCAAAGACGACACACAGTTTCATTTCAACAAGAAGAAGTCTGCTACTGTCGAGAGGAAACAGGTGTCCCTGGAGAAAATGGAGGTAATTCACACAAAGAGGACTATAATATTTATATCCACCCAGCTACAGTGGCTTGCGCACACCCCAATTCCCAAAGTCGCCACAACTTGCAGTTATTTTACCTGCCATCTACATTCATATCCACCCACAGACATATTAAGCGTCTGGCTGAGAGCAGCTGGCTTGTATTGATTTTCCAAGCTGGAGAACACAATGCTATTACAGTACCATCACTGATGCTGCTGTTCGAATCAAGGGCTTTAACTTGCTTCCTGAAAACATAAAAACAGCAATAAAATGCATCCACAAACAGCAAATCTTGTCACGCAAATGAATTGGGCTTTTACACACCGACTGACAGGTGTAAATTTGAAAGTATGCTTGAAACGAAATACTTCATCCGACCACGCATGAAGGAAAAAGCGTCTATACCTGTTCTGACATACGAAGGTGGGTAAAAAAAAAAACCTGTCATATAGAGGGGAGAGACCTGATAAATCGTTGGAGATAACAGCACATATCTTTCCTCAAAGGCATTTATAGTGTTGGACCTGCTTGTGCATACAAAAGTGACAGAAGTAGTGAAAAAAGAGTTCCTGATGTAGCTTTGTGATAAAATGCTTGGGGAAGTGTGGATTGCATCCTAAGCACAGGTGGTCAAACTGCAAAGAAGCCACATTATGACGGATACGAATCCCTCCTGTCTGGAATCCTGGCTGTATTTCTCAGGGTGGTATTATAAAATATGACTATAATGATAATAAAGCAGTGCATAATGCATATTTAACACTTTATGAATTTGGGGAAAGAACGTTCTTGCCATGTGCATGTAGACTCATGTCATGCCAGAGATTGGCTAAGGCCACAAAATCATAGTTTACCCAGTGCTGTGGCTGCTACACTAGAAATCCACCTGGTCATTTTTTGGTTTATTTGCCGTTTCTTCCTCTAACGGGGCTTTATGCAGGCCTTCTATCTGGGGTGCGGCCCCTACTGTTTCTGTTGATGAACGGGTAAGAAAGAGCTTACTTACTTGATGTATGTGTACTCACAGGAATGGCATCATGGACTAGTATCATGTTTAGTATCAACTGGACTGTAATTAAGTGGCCTTAGTTTCTCTTGCGCTTTTCTGCCCATCAATTGACTGGTCGCCCCACCTCCCCCTTTTCCAGGCCCAGAGGTACCAGGCGCTGGTGGACGACCTTCACCAAATCCGCCTGCAGATGAGCCTGGCTCAGCTCTACCACAATGAGAAGGGCATCAGCACCCTCAGCAACACCCTGCGGGAGAAACAGCAGGCTGCGGCTGCTAAGAGCAATAAACTGATGAATGACGAGCAGACGGTCAAAACCTACAAAAAGGAACATGGACGCCTCACCAGAGAGCAGCAGCACATAGAGAAGGAGATCCGGTGTGTGGATATTGTTTTTAGAGACATTTTTAATGCTTTGATGCTTTGCACGCCTGGGAATAAATTATCAGCATTATTTTGAAATTATAACTGTGAAAAAAAACAATTAACCAGTAATAGCTAATGGAGCAACAAAAAATTATTAAATTTGTTCCTCACCAGTCCTGTTGTTTCTCTGTGTAGGAATGTCAAAAGGCAAGCCTCAGATGATGGCATCTATTTAGCTCTAATGGAACTGTTTTATAATCTAAATACATGGGTGGTCTGTGCCACACATCAGCCATTAACTAGAATTAACCTAGGCCTCATCTCACTCTGTCACTCAGCGCCCAGGAGCATATCCTGTCCCAGTGTCAGTCCCAGTACATCAAAGCCAAGGTAAACACCTCCCATCACAGGAAGAAGGCTGAGGAGGTCCGTGATGCTCTGAGGGAGAGTCAGAAGCTGATGGCTATCAAAGAGCAGGAGTTGACAGAGGGACGGCAGGAGATGACTGAAGTGGAGAGGACCTGGAGGAACTTCGAGAGGCAGGCACAGGAGAAGGGAACCTCCCGGGGGACAGACATTGCGCTGGATGAGGGTCAGGTGAGTGTATGTCAAACAACGTCACCGCCTTCTCCGTTCTGTCAGACCAAATGTCAATTTACATGATGTAAGATATGGCAGCTGGGAAGCTGGAGGCCAGGGCTATAACGTTTGTTTTTTGAGCAGAACTTATTCTAAACATAATAAACACAGTGGACTGTATGTGAGGGTCCACAATACGTTTACATACACTGTGTACAGACCATCAATTTATGTATGTATGCAAAGGAAAAAGAAACCCATAAAGTGGAATATCTAAAAAAAAAAAAAAAACAGGAGTCAGTCATAAATGGTTGTGTTAATACTGCCTCAAACAAATCTCATGGAAAGTCAAGGCAACCATATTTGAAAGTTAGACAGGCATAATGAGTAGGGATAACTTCATTCAGTGCTACACTGATACCTCACTTCTATTTAAGCCACATTTTAGTTTGGATTAATGTATATTGTATAGTGTATATATTGTATATTGTTCTGATAGATGTTTTACCAAAATGAAGATACCTCGAAATCACAAGGGGCAAAAAAAAGGTCTCCTAACACCGTCAGCGTCTGGTTTGTGCAACAGCTAGAGCAATACAAGGAGCTGAAGGAGCTGGCCCGAATGCAGGGGGCTGTCCTCAGCCAGCAGGCAGAGAAACTGCACTGGGAGGTGAGAGCGGACAATGAGAAGATGGCTTTCGACCAGCGCAGAAAGGACGAAGTGGAGGTACTGTCAGCGGCACCTTTTTGCTGCCCCTACACATATTTTAAGATAAAAACCATATATTGAACAGCTGCTGAAAGACACCTGTATCTAATAATAAGTCTATGTTTCACATTTCAGAGTCTGTGATTAATACAGCTTTAAGAATGTAATAACTGATTTCTTTGGCTACTTGGGGACAGCAGAAACAAGTTGTGAACACAACATTGACATTTAATCTTTTAAGCTGATAATGCAAAGTTGTTAGCAAACAGTTGTCTATTTACACATCCAGCAGTTACGGAGCAACATTATCACACTTGGAGTTGTGTTTCTGGCCACCTGATGAATGTAAGTCCAAAATTTTGCTCACCTTAAGCTTCGTTTTTGGTCTCCACCAACTCCTATCTGGCTCTTGAGCATCTCAACAATTGTCATTATCACTTGTACTATGTTCACCATGTAGTCTCTAACTGTGTCTGTCTACCGTTTGGTTCTGAGCAGGTAGTGTACAGAGCCAAAAACAACACAGAGTGGTGAGAGTGAACCAAAATATAGCTTAACAGTCACCTGAAACTCGCAAAAAGTTCTGTAAAGCTGAAGGGAGCTAATTTTGGATTTGGGAGATAATTCACTGTATGTTCATCACCTGAAGCGACCTCTCACATTTTCACTTGATAACATTGTTATTGTAAAAACATAAACTATAGACACTTTAATTATACCGCTCTTGTAACAACATCTGTTGTAGGCTGCCATCAAGAACAACCAGACTCAGCTAGAAGAATTGACAAGCAGGGCAGAGAAGCTTGACAAGTACACTAAGACCTGCAAGTATGTCATGTGCACGCCTTATTCCACATTGCTGTGCAATGTAATGCTTACCCATAATAAGCCTGTCTGTCCCTAACTCTCAGGAAGTGTTGATTGAGGTTCATGGTTATTTATCACTGACAAAATATATGCTTTGAAATCAGGACTAAACATCACAGAAGGAAGCTGTGCATACTTTATAGAGTTCCTGTATGTTTCAGTTCATCCCTTGAAGACTTCCGTCAGCGGGAGGAGACCCTGAGTGCAGAGCTGCAGCAGGGCCGCCAGCGCATCGAGGAGGTGAACCAGGAGCTGGGCCAGGTGCTGGAGGAGCTGGGGAACGCTTGTCTGGACCGCCAGGAGAGCAAACGCCAGCTACGGCGCAAAGAGCTGCTAGATAGGCTGCGCAGACTCTACCCTGAAACTGTGGTAAGTGACAGATAGGACAACTGTAAGAATGCAGTGAGTACCCAAGTGCAGTAAAAGGCAGGAGAATGAATATTTAAGGAATATATAGTCTTGGCAAAACAAAAACATGACAGCCATCTAACTCATCTCACTTGACAACCGTCAACTGTCCTGCTTCAACACATCAACTTGGAGGACAAAATGTTCACTTGCTGCCTAATATATCCCCCCCACTGACAGGTGCCATTGTAATGAGATAATCAATGTTCTTCACTTCACCTGTCAGTGCTCAGAAAGTTATGGCTGATCGGTGTTTGATTCTTACTGAGGGGTTTTGTTTGTGCAGCTCATAATGTCTGGCTGCATGGTTTGAGAGACTTTTGATTTTTTCAAGGTAAAACCTTGTGAACCATACAGTGTTTCTGTAAATATTGCGTGTCCTTCCACAAGCCTTTCACTTGATCTGTAGAAATTGTTCATGAAACCACTTGTTTCTTTATTTTTCATATCTGTTCCTTTCCTGTCCCCAGCATGGTCGTCTGTCTGACTTGTGCAGCCCCAACCATAAGAAGTACCAGCTGGCAGTCACCAAGGTGTTTGGCCACTACATGAACGCCATTGTAGTGGCCACTGAGAAAATTGCCCGTGACTGTATCAGTTTCATCAAGGAGGAGCGATCCGAACCTGAGACCTTCCTGCCCATCGACTACTTGGATGTGAGTTGAAACTAAAGCAACACATTACCTCTTTATTTTGGATGGTTGAAAATGAAAAAGGAAAAAGGTGAAATTGTCTGTTTTTCAGTATGTAGAATAGTTTCTTTGTCAATCAGAGAAGCAAACACACATGCAAATGTTGTGTCAAGGACAACCTTTACAACTGTGTGCCCAGGTGCATCCTCTGAATGAACGACTGAGGGAGGTGCCCGGTGCCAAGATGGTGGTTGATGTTGTACAAGTTAACGCTACCACAGGTGCCGCCCAGCTGAGGAAGGTGGTGCAATTTGTCTGTGGCAACGCCCTGGTGTGTGAGACCATCAAAGAAGCAAGCAGTGTGGCCTTTGGCAGGCAGGAGCGCAATAAGGTAAACTTGGCCCTTGGCCACAGATATTAGAGTGAGGATATGTTAAGTCCACGATGTAGAACAAAAGCACAAGACTTTTTTTTTGTGTTGGTAGAACAATTGTTTAGTGTTTGTTTTGCTATCTTACAGAGCCTGCTCCATTAGTTATAGCTGACACTAAATTGAAATAAAAATTGAAATGACAAAATTGATTACTACAGGAACATCAGCCACCCCAGCCACAAACTGTTCTGCCTGCTGCCATCCGGCAGCTTCATCCCGCAGGCCATAAGGTTGTTGATCTCTTGAGCTCTCGAGTTTGTCACTAAGTGACTTTACTTGCACTGTATGATACGTGGATATCACTTCATACTAGTACCACACTTATATTATACTTACTGGTACTGTACATACATATTCTACTGCACTGGCTCGACTTGTTTACTTACCTGGTTACTTACTGCTTACAACCTGTTTACATGTCAGGATTTAAATTTGTTGCTACCCGTTTATATATGCACACATCACAATACTGTATATGTTCACAAGCTGCTCTGCTCTCCTGCACTATTTTATGTCTCAGAATCCAATTAGATTTAACTTAGGGGATTTTTCTTTTCTTATTATTTTTATATACATATTTGTATGAGCACTGTTGGAGGGAGCATGAGAATTAAGAATGTCATTACTAACATCTACTTCACTGTAATTGTTGTGGATATGACAATAAAGAACTTGAACTCCTACATTTTCAAATTATATAGATTAAGTTGAAAAAGTTAATTAAGTCATCATTGAGAGGGGCAAGTCTCACATACAGTTTCCTAAAAAGGCTTTGTCATTCAGAGAAAGTACAACTCTGACCCTCATTGACTGAAATCACTTAGCATGTTTGGGGTAAAAATCCAACCTGTAAGAATGTCACCTAAAAGAGGGCCAAACACCTAAAAACTTGTGGGCCAAACACTTCCAGCAGACGTGTAATCAGATGTGTTTTCTACAGACAGTGTCTCTGGACGGGACAATGTTTGCAAAGTCAGGTGTGATCTCTGGAGGCTCCAGTGACCTGCGGAACAAAGCTCGCTGCTGGGAGGAGAAGGACATGATACGGCTGAAGGAACGCAAGAACCAGCTCACAGCAGAACTACGTGTAAGTCAACACACAAAATCTCAAATGTTTTGGAGAATCATACAATGTAAACTTCAGGTTCTTAAGTTAAAATCATTTTGTGAATTTCCTTACTTGTCTAAACATGTTTGTGTTTTTAATATACATTGTCTTGTCTTGCTGAACAATAATAATTGTCACACTGTGTTTTGGTCCTGTGACAGGATTTGATGAGGCTGAAGCGGAAGGAGTCAGACCTGAAACAGATCGTTGCTGAGGCTCAGGGTGCTCAGACCCGCCTCAAATACTCCAAAACTGAGCTGGAAAACCTTCGGAAGAAAAACCTCCCTAAATGCAGAGCGGTAGGTTCACAGAACTTTGATTTTCTCAAATGTAATAATTGAGACCATGTTCTATTGTATGTGCACGGGTAAACCAGAGCCCCATCATCACTATCATGCCCTGCTAATTGTGTTTTTAGGAGATTTCTCGTATGCAGAGTGAATTATCAAACCTGGACTCTCAGATCCGGATGCAGCAGGGAAGTGTGGAGGAAAAGGATGCAGAGATGAGGAAGATCAGAGACCAGATCAACCAGGTACTGAGTGGCTGCCACGGATAAGGGGGCAAAAAAGGGTAAACTTTACAATGCCAAAAAAGGTTTTCACTGGCATCTGCTAAAGCTGCTGGTAGATACTTCGATTTATCCTAATTACCAAATCTTCTATTACCTATTGTCTAATGGCTGGCTGCATGTACTTAACAGTATAGATGCTCTGTGTATTTAGATGGAGGACTTGGTGTTTTCTGACTTTTGTGCTGAGATTGGTGTGGTCTGCATCCGAGAGTATGAGCAGGAGCATCTGAAACAGCAGACAGAGCTTGACAAGAAGCGGTATGATAAAGTGATTGACATTTACTTGGAGTGAAAAGGAGAATAGTTTTTCAATGTTATGATTTTATGTGAGGAAATCTGTATGGTACAGAGTATTGTAGAGTTGTGTGGAATTACATGATTTGTGTTTGTGCTACAATATTGGCATTTGAATGCATGTTAAGTTCTCAGGTGTTTTACAACATAAACACCTTGATATTTATGTCTCTCCATTCAGGCTGGAGTTTGAGAGTCAGTGCACTCGCTTGAATGCGCAGCTGGAGTACGAACAAAACCAACTGGAGCAGCAGAAGAAGAAGCTCCACAAAATTGAGGAAACCATCGGCAAAGAGGAGAGAATCATAGCCGAGCAGAGGAAGGTATTCATCTCAGGCATTTATACCATCGAACTGCTTCCTGTAATATCGGTAAAAGGTGTCCAGAATGACACATGGCAAATATTATTACCCACCTCCTTTTAGAGTATTAGTTATTGAATTAAATTTAAGAATAAGTCTTTATTAAGGGCTATTTCTGGACATGCCTGATGTCCAGAATGGCAGATGTGACATTAAACCTTTCAGTGATGGTAGACTCTTTCGGGCTGATGTTTCCTTTTCTCCTCAGGATGAGGAGATGCTGCTGGTGGCGGTGGAAGAGGGTCAGAACAAACTGCTGGAGGTGAAGAACCAGCTGCTGTCTAAGAAGAGCCAGGTGGCCACTGCCAAAGCTGAGCTGGACCAGAAAACTCAGAGCCTCCAAGTGATCAACAAGTAACACTACCACTAATACTGTTGCTGTTTGCTGTGTTGTTGTTACTGCCAACACTTCCACTGTTAGTTCTGCAGCTGCTGCTGTTTCAGAGGCTTTTCCCTGTACAAACCGCTGGAAAATGTAGACACAACTAGACAGCAACTGTAGCTAAGGAATTTATGTTTTCTGGTCCATGCTTGTTTCCATGTTTTCAATTTTCTGTTGAGATTATGAGTTCGCAAGAAAACAGCATTTCTATAAGGTCTTGCCTCCGCAATGCAATGAATTTCTGGTTTAAAATTTGTGGGGCTTTTTTTATTGGTATTCCATGAACAAACCATCAACATATTGTGTTTTTTAAGAATGTCAAGGTTTCTTATGAACAAAACAAGACGTCCTGGGATAGTTTTGATTGACACTTGTTTTTGTTTCTCTTTCTTTCAGAGAGTTGGTGAAGCTTCAGCGGGAGGTGATGTGTGCAGAGACGGCCTTGGAGCAGAAACGCATGGCCAGACACAACTTACTGCTGACCTGCAAGATCCAGAGTCTGCCCATCATTCTGCTGTCAGGGAGCCTGGATGAAATCAGTGAGGTGCAGGTAGGATGCTGAGAAGTGCAGAAGTCTCTTCTGAAAGTTGGCTGTTCTTACAGTTTTAACACCAGTCCTGCATAATTTTGGAAAAGTACTGCATATTCATTTAAGCTCAAATTATTACATTTTGAAGAGGTAAGGAGGAAGAATGTAATAAATGAAGCTGTAGAAATCCTCACATTAGAGTAATGGAAGACTGAGAAACCCTACTGAACGTTGAGAAATTAAAGCAGTAATAAAATGACTTGAAGCACTTTTTGTGTCTGGCTTACCTGGTTGAATGATTCTTCTGCTGTCTGCAGCTGCACACAGAATCTGAAAGCACTTCATCCACCGTGGACATCTACGAGAGAGAGGCACAGCTGGTCATTGACTACTCTGGCCTGGAGGCAGAAATCAGGGTGAGACCTCATCGTTGTTCTCATTTTCTCTTAGTGCTATTTATCCATACAACCAGAAATATGTCACAAAACATTTGCACAGCACAACATGAATTGAAATTGCATGTGTGTGTGTGTGTGTACAGAGTGTGCAGGGAGAGGAGGAGGTTGAGGCCTCCTTAAACAGGCTGAAGGAGTCAGTGTCCTCCATAGAGGCAGTCCTGCAGCGCACCACTGCCCCCAACCTGAAAGCTCTGGAGAAGATGAGGGAGGTGAAGGACAAGTTACAAGGAGTGACAGAAGGTATTTTGTTGTTATAGGTATCAAGTGTTTGATTTTAAAATGAGTATCTTGGAATATATCTCCTGTAATCTCTGCAGAAATGTTTTGCCACTTTATATATTTGTCATCATATTTACAAGATTTGTATATGTTTTCTATTATTAATTAGTGTGTAAGAGTAAGGGTTAACTTCTCTCTCAGTGGTCAGCCGTTCACATTGAAATTCTTTAGTATTCATTCCCATATGTAGTTTAATACAAATGCACTACTGATTCAACTTTGTTTCCTGTCCCTCCTGCAGCCTTTGATGCCAGTACCAGAGCAGCCAGAAAATACAGTCAGGAGTTTGAGCAAGTCAAAGCCCAGCGCTTCCACCTCTTCAACCAGTGCTTTGAACATGTGTCCGTTGTAATCGATCAGATCTATAAAAGAATAAGCAGGAACGGTAGCGCCCAGGTGAAGCAACAATTCTTCATCTACAGAGACACACAGCTTTCTCTGTTTTTATTGTGTTTATCTGCATTTTAATTGTTTCTCTTTCCTCCACTACAGTCTGGTGTGTGAAAAATGACTATACTTGACCGACCTTTTTAGCCCAATAACCAAACAGTAGGGTTTGTGTGCACTTAAAGTGTGAATAACTGTTTAAACCGTTTACTGTTTAAAGTTGGTGTATATACATTTAACTAAGCCACTGTGGTTCCCCCATGACGGGCACTTGCGTGGCCATTGCAGAAGGTGTTACAATCAGGAACAAGAGGCCTTAAATGACAATAACCAATAAATGAAATTGAAATAGGCTGCTATATGTGCTCCAGGCCATTCTGAGTGCAGAGAATCCAGACGAGCCGTACCTTGCCGGCATCAACTATTACTGCGTGGCACCAGGGAAACGCTTCATGTCCATGGACAATCTGTCTGGTGGAGAGAAGGCCATCGCTGCCCTGGCCATGGTGTTTGCCATCCACAGGTAACAAGGTTACATTAGACGTGCAATACATCAGATTATAATAGGGGAAAATTGGGCGTAACAGTAGAGCTTAAACAAATCACTCAAGATAATTAAAACTTGCATATGGCAGCACCAGTTAACAAGTAGAATAAACATAATGCATCTTTAATTATCTCTTATTTTCCCAAAAGAATTTAACAGGGTTCGTACAGCTTTTTAAGAGTAAAATGCAAGCATTTTGAAGGTACCTAAACCAAAGATTTCCAGACTCCGGAAGCCTTTCATCATATCTGAATTGTTACTATAAATGCCAGTAGATGACAAACAAATATGACAACATTATTGTTTCATTTCAAATATTAAAAGCGTTTTTGTTTACATGAGTGATTGTGTAGATCATGAAACACCAGATTATGTTGAACATCAAGCATTATCTTCAAGGAGTATATTAGAGTTCAAGCATATTCCTAAACTTGAAAACATAACAGTTAAAATAAATAATTTTCCAAACTTTCAAGACTTTGTACGAAAACGAATCAGTGTTTGCTCGACATTAATTTAGCTGGATAATTACCCCCCACATCTATAAAAACTGCAAATATAAATTAAGTTTTTAAACTTTGGAAGGGACTAATAAAGTAAAGGCTGTGTAATTTGATCCTTTTGTTTGTCACATCATGAGCTTTACTCTCTTCTAAAGAGACATTTGACGTCTCCCATCCATTGTCGCTGCTTCTTTCTTATTTTCCTTCGGACTGAAACTATTGTTCCCTTTTAAATTGAAGACATTTTTTTCCTCTTTTCACTGATACTTCCTTGACTGAAGCACTTCTCCCATGTTATTATATTATACAGGGAATATTATAGAGTAGTCTAGACCGTCTCTATATGAAACTGAGATATCTTCTGTTGTGATTTTGTGCTTTATAAATACAATTTATTTTAATATTATCTAATAAATGTTGCATCAGTTTTAATGGCAGTGGCTCTGAACTTTGACCCACGTTGCTTCTCTCAGCTTCCGCCCTGCTCCATTCTTCATCTTGGATGAAGTGGATGCAGCCCTGGACAACACTAACATCGGCAAGGTAAGATTCCAGCTGCCTTCAGGGTTTTACAATTAATATCTACAGTAGTGCTGTGCCCATCTAGTCTACATGTGTATTGTGAACTTGGAGAGGGTTTACCCCCTGGGGGGTCCTGTGGGGCTATAGCCAAATTGAGAGCTGTGTGCATTCTTGGCACAAAGTCAAAAACGTTGTCAGTGGGTGTTGGACTCCGCCACGGCTGCCCCATGCCACCAATACAGGATCTCAGGGAGCAGGTGAACAGAGTGTCCGGTTTGGTGACTTCAGAATTGTGTCTCTGCTCTTTGCGCATGATGTGGTTCAGTTGGCCTCATCAGTCTGTGACCTTCAGCGTGCCAAGTGTGAAGCAGCTGATGGGAGTCAGCACCTCCATTTACTTAATTATCGGAACAGTATTAAAGTGTTTCATAAGGTGTGTGTGTCAACTGTACACTGTTATCCTATTACATGTTTTTTTATGGATTATATTTGTTCCTACCTTGTGTGGGTGTTTGGTTTGTATCCAGGTGACCAGTTTCATCAGAGAGGAGTCCAGGAACAACATGCAGATCATTGTCATCTCCCTGAAGGAGGAGTTTTTCTCCAAGGCGGACGCTTTGCTGGGAGTCTACTCAGATGTAACAGACTTTTAGAACATGTTGCAAGTGGAGAATTAATTTAATCTACATATCATGACAAAGCAGTCACTACCGTATTCTCTTCTTCACAGTTAGATGAATGCATGTTCAGCAGAATTCTGACCCTGGACCTGCGAGATTACCCTCTGGTTGAAGAGGACAATGAGAAACAGGCGGACAAGGAGAAGTCAGGACTCGTGTAGCCTTTTATCAGCTGCTTGAAGCTTTTGCATGTGTGTTTTTTTCACTTTTCTTTGTTTGTCATATTAGTGGTTCTCAGTGTTTTCACCTTTTGACCAGGTGTACAGGCAAAGTAGTTATTTTAAACACCAAATTATCATTTCTATGTTCCATTTTATGCTGTTTTACTTGATTTTACTAAAAAAGCTTCTTGTAATTCATGGGAATGGTTACCTGGGTACTATTTAGCACTTTGACTGGATTTGTGAGACAGTTTAGGAGCCGGTTATGTGAAAATGCATGCACATTTAACTTGTCCAATATCAAGGCCCACAAAGACAGTCTCAAATATAACATCGCTAATCCAGGGAATTATGACATTCAGATTGTTAGATGGCAACAACAGCAGCGTTAAATAGATGTTTCTAAAATGTTGTGGCTCCTATTTAATGTTTTTTCACAGTGAAACATGTTGGTATATTACTCCTTTGTTTTTATACATGTTGATTTTATTTGGAAGTGTTTTGTATTCCAGTTGTGCTTTTAAGCGTGACTTTTGTTCTGTTCATTAAATCTACAGTGTTTGCACATGTGTGATATGCGGTGGTCTGAATTGGTTGCACAGGGACACAAATGCAGTACAAAGATGGACGTGTTTTGAGGGTCCATATTAATAGTATTAGTGCTAGTAATAGTTCATATTGTTATTAAAAGGTTTACTTTCTGATGTGGTTTACTGTTTTTTTAGAGCTTAGCAGCAGTAGGGGACAGTAATGTTATGGTCTGTATCACAGACTCATACAGTCTTAAGGTGTGTATACAATCAAGGGGCAGACCCACACTGAAACCCTGTTGGGAAAAGGAGAGAAGACAAAAAGCTTTGGGTGGACAGTTGAGCAAAAAGAAAAAGATGGACATAACTGAAAGAAACATTAGCCCTACAGTTCCACTCTCAGTGATACATCCTTGGATACTTCCTGACACTATTGTAGATCTTACATTGCTTTGCAAGGCGAATACAGATGAGTTTATTTTACATCCACAGATAATAAACACTTACATAGAAGATAACTACTACAGCGAGTCAATGATGGGCTGTCGCAATTTTATTGGCAATGCAATGGGTTGAGGATGTGAGACCTTTGAGAGCAGTAATATGCTCAAGATTCCAGCTCGTCCTTAACCAGCTTGAAGTACAGCCATTCAGACAGCAGACCGGATGTATTCATAGATATATGGCAAACATTGTATAGACTTGAAATGATGGCAATAATTTTGGCATTTGTATGGACACCAGCACATATAGCAATAAAAGGAAATTAAGTGGCTGACAAGTATGCAAAAGAAGCCACACAAGCTACTAACAATGACATCACAGTACCCTTTAGCAAACCGGAAATGAAGACGATAATTAAACAAAAGTTGAAAGGAAGGTGTGCAAAAGTCACGATATGATTCACTGTTCAAAATATGAGGTAGGGAGAAGACCCTGAAACTCTAGGGAAGAGTGTTATTAATTGTTGTTTCATTGTCTTAGAAGAGCAATCCTGATAGAATATATTTTGAATATATTTTTTATTTATTTGTGTATTTTTGTTTTATCACTAGGGGCATTGTTAGATCCCGGTACACACTCCATACCAGTTGGTGGCGGTAATGGGCCATAACGTTGTTTGCCAACCGCGATTAAAAGAAGGGGCTGACCTCGTGATCAATATTTACGGAAGCGTTGCCTGATCGTGAACGGAAGTCCGTGCTCAGTCATTTCTGTTGTATCGCGTAATGTAAACATTGGCTCATAAATGTTTTAATCTCACTCACCACCAATATTTAAATCTGCTCAGGACTCATTTAGCTGTCAACGGATCGTCTATTAACCGGTTAGCTAGTATATGCTAGCAGGAACAATTTCAAGCTAACGTAGCTAGCTTGAAATCGCAGAGCCTACAACCCTGACTTCCAGTTCCTCTCTTACGGACATGGTTGTCTTCTTGCCAACCCGGGCGCGCTTGGAGGTCGTATGAAGCCTTTGCAGACGTTTACTCGTCAGGTATTCGGGTTATCGCGCCCCAGTTTCTGGGGAACGTTGGCCAAAGATAGCTCACCGCTAGCTTGTTGGCCAAACGTTAGCTAGCACCATGGGAGCCGAGCAGAGTGGAGATGCGGAGCACAAACACTCAGATTACAGCTCGTCGGGTAAGACTGCCTTCTGAAGTTTATATAGAAGTAAGCTAAGTTAGAGTGGTATATTAGCTTGCTATTAAACAAGTGGCTGGTATTGATGCAAGCTAATGTGTGGTAAATTTACTGAAGTACTGTGAGTATTTCTTTAGTGGAGTATTACCATTTTATGCTTAATACTTCTCAAAGTGAAAAGTTGCGTTTCTTTCTCCACAAACTAAAATTCACTTGGTAACTACAGATACCAGTTACTTTATTTTATAATAAAAACGTTGTAATCTTATAAAATATGATGGATTTTTTATAGATTAAACTACACCACAGTATATAAAGTAGTTTACATTCACCAGGTACGTTAAAATGTTGCAAACTGAGTACTTTTACTTTTGATACCTAATGTATACCCTGCTGCTAATACTTCTGTACTTTTAACTTTAGTCAAAATGTTGACATAGTACTTTTACTTGTAATGGAGGTTTTTTACCATGTGACATTAAGGATGTGAGTACCTAATTTCACCACTGTCCAAATCACAAAGCAGATATTTATTAGAAGACAAACTTAAATTGATCAGTCTTAACTGTAGTAAAAACCATATCTAAAACATTCTCAGATTTGTGATATTAACAGGGATATTGTCATTGCAGTGGTGCCCTCCCCAGCAAAGCAGAAAGCAAAGATGGATGATATTGTCATTGTGGCTCAGGGGACCCAGTCAATGCGAAATATCCACAATGACCCAGATGTCATCAAGCTTCAGGAGATACCCACCTTTCAGCCACTTTTAAAAGGTAACTTTGAACTCTCCCAGCTGCTGACATGGATTTTAGTGTAATCTTTAAAACAGACCTTTCATTACTGTAGGTAACACCTTGCTGCTAATACAATTTACACGTTGAGTTGACAAGTGCTCGCCCACAGCAGAAATCCCATATTCTCTGGCAGGTACTGTGTGAAAAAGCCCCAGAGGTTTATATTTATAAAGCATAAAACCACCAGGACTGATTTTGGGCACTCGATTGAATAGATTTCATTTCAGCTTAAGACAAACAGAGTGTGGAGCACATTCAAACAAACTGAAAGCAGAAGTCAGACAATAGATCTGCACACTGCACCGATAGATTCCAGTAAATTAAATATAATGTTTTTGTTCTCTGCGATCTCTGCAAGAAGTATTGATGTCTGACAAAGATTTGTTGTCTAAATGGTGCTCTATTAAATTAGATTTATTGTGAACTATCAGTGGAGTGTGCAAATGTTTTATTTGACTTCTACTGTTTCAGCTTTCACATGAAAATATTGAGTTTCATGCAATTTTCCACTGGTCCCCACCAGTCCATCTTCAAACTCTGTGTAGTGAAGCTAATTGTCGCCGCGACCCATTAGTGTTGTGTTAGAAGGCAGATAATGAGCCACGTTTCCTGTGTAGGCGCAGTCCTGAAATAGCAGCAGGGGTTAGTTTCTGTGAGATTCTGTGCATAGCTAATTACAATAATTACCACGTGTTACGCGGTTGTCAAGAGTTACTCTGTTCCAAGAAGTCCATGTTGCTCTTCACTCTCCATAGGAGTGCTAAGTGGCCAGACGTCACCCAGCAGTGTTTGTCTGGAAAGGCTGGATGCTGCCCAGGTTCTGCAGCTCTGTATCCGATACCAGGACCACCTACACCAGTGTGCCGAGGCTGTGGCCTTCGACCAGAATGCCCTGGTCAAGAGGATCAAAGAGGTAAGAATACCAAAGTACATCATGAGACATTTAGTATACAGATTTACACATTTTTGTTTCCACAGCTTAGTGGTTAAACAATTTTACATTTTATCTTCACAGTAGTGCTGAAATGATTAGTCAATTGACAGAAAATCAATTTACATTTTATTTTTACGACCACATAAGTGTAATTTATCAAGCGAAATGCCAAACATGTGTTGGTTTCAGTTCTCAAATGTGAGAATGGAGGTTTTTTCTCTCTTTCATGTCACTGTAAACTGAATATCTTTGGGTTTTGGATTCGGTCACACAAAACAAGTAATTTGAAGACTTTGCATCGGCACAGCAAACTGTGATGAGCGTTTATCACCACGTTTTTGATGTTTTATAGGCTATATAATTAATTGAAAAAGGTTTGAAAAAAATATTCATACAATGATGAATAATGAAATTAGTAATTAGTTGCAGCCATATTCCAAAGGCAAAAGAAGCTGGCGAAAGTGCAAGACTTTGATTACATGTGAAAATAATACATTTTTTGTTGTTTGATTGTTGCATCAGGGTAAACTTTACATATTTTTTACAGTTGGCATTTTACAGAATTTTTATGTTTCAAATTTACATTTGTAAACATGTGCTTGTCCTGTACATTTTGTATATGTTATCTGTTTTTAATTGTATTACTAAGTGTTAGTGGTGAAGCAGAATTTTATAAAGCTTCCACGCCATTTTCATCTGTTTTACTTTGAGATGACTTGAAGTGTCATCAAAAGTCAAAAGACTATCTCTCATTCGCTCCTCTGACTGCTTCTCTCCAGATGGACTTGTCGGTGGAAACCTTGTTCAGCATAATGCAGGAGCGCCAGAAACGCTATGCCAAGTACGCCGAGCAGATCCAGAAGGTCAACGAGATGTCCATGATCCTGAGACGCATCCAGATGGGCATCGACCAGACGGTGCCTCTGATGGAGCGCCTCAACAACATGCTGCCTGAGAGCGAGCGCCTGGAGCCGTTCAGCATGAGGCCTGATGGGGATTCAGCCACCAAGTAGCCTCCTTAAAGCCAAAACAGCTACTTCTTACCAGAGTCTCCATCCAGTCCTCTGTCTAGGAGGAAGTGCAGGTCTGTCCAGCTGTAGGGATTCTAAGTGTTTACATGGGTACAAAACATCTTAACCTATTAAAAGTTTATGTTTTCATAGTAGTGGTCGAGGTATGGTGTAAATGCATGAGACTGCTTTAGTCAGCTCTCCAGGTCACAATCAGTTCTTTTTACTTCATGAAGATTTGCTGAACACTCGTTCCCTGAGTCTGCAACATTGTACTTACGATAGCACTTCCACTCAACACACACCCATTCATACCTGAGTTTAACCGCAACCTTCTGCTACTGGCCGCGTGCTGCGATGAAATGTACCCCAACTGCAGAGGGCGTGGAAATTATTATTTATCTTTTACCTTCAGGGAATCAAACTGACAACCTCCCAGACACAGGCTTTCCTTACTAATCTAAAGACAGAGGGGAAACAAACAGAACGAACTCCGTGTGCTCAAAACCCTCTCCTGCAGATGCGTTGCAGGATTTAGAGACTCAAATGGATGTGAGCAACATATCTGAAACTTTTCCCTGCTGCTCTGGAGATTTGCGTACGCCTCCCAAAACATCGGAGGCACTCAAGAACTTGCAGTGGATTGATTTTGGATCTTGCACTTCACATTAGCAAATATTTGTTGTCTGTGATCCTGATATTCATCTCGCTCCCACGCCATATGCCTTGCTCACTGTTGTATATCCATTTCCATGAACTACTTGTATGCAGACTGGCTGCTTTTAAGTTTGTGAACAATGTCGGTGTATCATTTTGGCATATCGTGACAAAGAGATTCACGGAGCGAACCAATACGGATTATTGCAAAAGGAACGTGGATGTGCTGTTCGTTGGAAGTAAAACGAGAAACTTCTTGGGACAGATGGCCTCGATATTCTCATGAGCTTGTGAACTCCAAGTTTGTGATGAGAGGGCTTTAATTTATTTGGGTACTTTTTGCTTTAGCAGTTGCGTCAAGTTATTTGCATGAAAGAAAGTGAAACAAAGGGCTGAACAGAGCCCCCGGCGCTTCACAGGTTGGTACAGAAGAGGACAGAAAACATTCTAGCACGTTGCCCCCTTGTCAAAGGTCTCTGACCGAACCAGACTTTCAGATCACTGCAATTGCTGCATTAGCATTGTATGTTTGTTAGCTTGTCGCAGTGATAGCCAAACATCACACATACCAAAGAGTTACAAGCTGTTAAATAATAAGTGGCACTTTAAAAACAGTTGGTCATATCTTTGGTGTCCTTGAGGAAAGTGATCAAGTTAACTTCACTGCGGCATCTGTTGCATATTTGTCTGTGTATCATAGGTTTTGCACTTAAGGCTTAAAGTGTCAGTTCACTTAAATGAATAAAAAACAAAGACTTCTCTCTTACTTATAGAGGTATCTTATCTATGCAGTTAGTCTTGGTTTTATTTGTTCAGGTATTGAGAAATCTGCCACCACCACAATTCAATGGCTGTGACTGAAATTTAATTTTTGGTGCTCACAGCAATAAAGAATTACATAATCAATAGTAACATCTTTAGAGAAAAAATGTAAGTTACTTGGGACGATCCACAAAACACACGGTCATAACTAATATAATATGGACTTAATATTATAGACAATTTCTCAGGAAGAAAAGTGACCAGAATTGTTTCTAAAAGACACGTAACTGAAATGTTGATATACTTTTTCAATGCTGTGAGCGCCACAAACTAAACTTAATTCACCTTTATTGTATTTGGTGGCCGCAGAATTGTCAGAGGCAGATATCTCAAAACCTGGGCAAATAAAATAAAACTATTTGTACGTCTAAATACCACTAAAGGTTTTTGATTCTAGTTTGGGTGCGCAAACCATTTAACTGCTTAATCACCGGTCAGTTTGCAGTGTGCCAAAAAAAAATAAGACACTAAATAACAAAACAGAGACAAATTGTTGTTGTTGTTATTATTAAATGTTTCGGCAAAGTCCACTAGGTGATGCTAGAGATAACCCAACGCAGTCTGTGGCTTCTTGACACATATTTTAACATCCTGTTAACATCTTTTATCCTTGGGTTCAGTTTGACCCAAACACAAACATGACCCCCCCCCACCCCACCCTGACAAATGCACAATGCCTTTTATACGACTAAAAATATGCACATCGTCATAAAATCTCACTGATTAACCTAAAATTGGAAAGAAAGATCTTTTTGGCGTTTTAATGGCTTTATATTGTTTGCTGTACCGCAGGGGATTTTCCATTGTACACCTGCATATTCCAGGTATCGCTGGGCTGTCGCATGCTGCCCATAGCGGCCACGAAATGCAACCAGGCATTAATCCACAGTCGCAGTGGGAGCCTGGATTGTAAAGAAAGGGTCATCGCTGGTCATCAAAGCGTGTGACATGGGAGACACCATGGGGTGTATCAGTTTAGCAGCACTCGTAATTTCGCTGGCAAAGAGAGCCGACAAAGCCTGTGTCAGAAAACCTATGGCTAGAGGTCGGAGCATAAAGAGCGAGCACACACAGCACCAAGAGAGACGGTTTAGATGGCTGCTGCGTAAGCTTTTACATGTTTGCCCAAACTCATGTTGTGGGATCTATCAAGGGTTCTTGCTCTACCGCAGGTATGGTTATGTTAGGTTAGAGGAAGGTTTTTTTTTAACGTTATGAAATTGCATGTGGTAGCAGTGACCTTAATATCAGCCAAAACAATCTTAACAAATGTTTGCAGAATATTCATGTTGCTTATGTTTTATACTGCTAAAACAGCCTCGGCTCAAATTGGCCTGAAGGAACGACGTGTACAAAATGTGCACTGCAGATTGAAAACGCATCATCGTGCTAATTTTATGTTTACTCAGTTGTCCCCATTAGATTAGAAAAGGTCATTAAAGGTGAACCACAGCATCATTTATTTGAAGACATTAAACATAGAATGGGTTCAAATTGACTCCAAGGATAATAGGAGGGTTAAGGTTAAAAGTCCCAAAACAGCTGTTTCAGAGAGTATGTCATGCTGAAGGTAATGGCTGTTACTGCTCACATGCTGACTGTCGGAGATATCGGACCATTAAAAGGTGGCACCGGCGATTCTGGAGAAAGATTGTTGATATTTATACTCCGATGTCATTGCTATCACGGCGTAGCTCGGTTCCTCGTGGGCGAGGACGTGGAGGAGGGAGAGTAAGTTGGCAGAAGTCCTGTGTTGCTGATTGGCTGGAATAGTGTTGGTCTCTTTGTTTGTTTCCCATCTACAGAGATAGGGCTGTGCAAAGCTGCACTTTGTTTTCAGCGCACACACAGAGCGGACATCTAGCAGACCGTGAAGAAATCCTTGCTGAATTTGACAAAAAGTGTACTGGGTTAGAATCGCTGACCCCAACTTAAAGATATTAAATAGTCTAACCACCTACCAGGCCGACTGGTATTCATTTCCGTTACTTCTAGCAGAGCTTCAGAAAGCCTCATGTCATCTGAGCGTGTTATTTTATTTACATCTGCCACCTCCTACCACTTCATAAATACCCCTCAAACCTAAAAATCTCACACAGGCATTATTACCAGACTGGTTGAACAGTTGGACGTTGTGTCAGACTGTGTTGAGGACTGACATTTACTTTGAGCTCTGTCAGACAGATATTTACATTGCTTTATTGCAATGATCAGTCGCTTAATCTATGAGCTAAATAAAATAATGTGTATTAACTATTAAACTTTGTTTATAATTGATTAATTATTTCAGTGACTTTTAATTGCAAAAATTATATCTTTTTGCTGGTTCCAACTTCTCATATATGAGGATTTGCTGCTCGTCTTCCATCATATATGATAATGAGTGAAATATGTTTTGGACTCTTGGTCAAACAAACCATGCAGTTTAAGGATTTCACTTTGGGCTCTTGGAAGTTGAGATGGGCATTTTTCACAACTTAGTTTTGCATTTCATTGACTAAACAATATATGAGAAAATAATCCGATGAATTGTTAATGAAAATAATTGTTGCTTGCAGCCCGGAAAACATTGCGTTACTATAAGAACCAGCAACCATGAGCTGCCATGTCACAAATGCATATTTAACAAAAGTTTTTAATATGGTCATTTTGATATTCATAACTTATTTCCTCTATTTTGATATGTTTGAAAACGTAACAAAAGATGTTTTAAATCTCACCTGACTTTATTATTTTTTTTTAACTTGGTGAAACTGGAAAATGGAAATGGCACCCGTGGCCATTTGGGAATCGCTGCTTTATCAAACAGACACACTTCTTTCCAGTCCGTGTGTCTTGTTTGTTATGTGTGTGTTGAAGCTAGCAACGTCACAGAAGCCTAGAAGCCTGGAATCCGGCTGTATCCAAAGACCAAATCAGAACTTAGGCATTAAAGGATTTTGCCCAGAAAGGGCTTACTGTTAATGGCCAGCGGCTTCTCTCTGGATCCTGCGTGTGGATGTTTTTTGGTTTTTTTTTTCCCACGAGCCCGTGCAGTCTGATTAGAATGGTTGTGTATGTTATTCAATTTTTCATTGCTGTATAAACAAGCTGAACTCAATTACACCTACAAAAAGGATCCTCCTCCAGCCGGCTCGCTTTGAGGTGCAGAATTAGCTGTCGTCGTTGACATAAGGGACACAAGGCAGAGACAAGTTTTCTTTTGAATTTAAGGCAGAACTCCTTTGATATGTTATCGCCTTTCATGTGTAAATTAAAATGGGTGAAAAATGTCTTAAATGGCCGTGGGGGTATTGTTTGAACATTGGAACAGAAATGGAAATTGTCATTGCATTCTGTGGCGAGGAGGTGTAAAAGTTCCTCCAAGTCCTTGTAATGAAGGATAGCTCCTGACGCTCAGAGCTGGATATTAACGCCACGAGATGATACAATACGATCTGCCACCAGGAAATTCATTCTCTGAAATGAAAGAGAAATCCAATTTCCCTTGTATACTTCTCATTTGAATATAAATCAAAGGCTGGTTTGCTCATTTTTTCCTTCCTGTTTTTCCCACTCAAAATTGGAAACATGAAAGTAAGTCTGGGCTTCTTATCTCTCATCTTTTAGGGTGAAACTCAAACCAACACAGGTTGTTTTGCTGCTATAAGAGTTACTATTTTGAGTTTCCAGACAACAAATCACTGAAATGTGACAACCATGCAATATAACGTAATTCAAAAGATTAAATAGTGAGTCTGTCTGAGGTCATATAAGAGAAAATATCCATAGTGTGAATTTTAAGTTGCTTGGATCTGTAGCCAGAATGATAAATTGATAGAATGATAGTTGTTTTACAGAAAATGATTCAGTAACTACTTTGATAATCAATTATCAATAAAATCATTCCCTAGTTCCAGCTTCTTATTTGTGAAGATCTTTTTAAAAGTTTATGTTATTAGAGCTGAAACAATTTGTCAATCTGTTAGTCGATAAACAGAAAATGAATCCGCAACTATTATGTTTATAGATTTATCTCTAGTTAAAATTAAAGAAAAAATGTATTTGGGTTTTGAAATGTTTGTTTGGATGAAACAAGACATTATAATATACTATAACAGGAATTATTCACTTTTTTCTGATATTTTATTGTCTAAAGAAATTATAGAATTGTGAGGAAAGTAATCAGCAGAGTGATAACGAAAATAATAGTTATAGTTATCCTTATATGTGACTGTACGCTGAGGCAATTTGAACAGTTCTACCAAATTGATTTCTGAAAAAAACTTTTTTCAGACAGTTTATAGACCAAATGATTAATCATTTAATCAATAAAATAATCTTCATATTAATCAATGATGAAAATAAGTTACAGTCCTACTTGGTTTCCTGTTGGGAGTTAGATGAGAAGATTGATGCCAGTCTCATATTTGTACGGTAAATGTGAAGCTACAGCTGGTTAGCTTAGCTTAGCATAAAGACTGGAAACAGGGAAACAGTCACAAATTAACACGTTATTACTAATTCACTGCATCTGTACAAAAATAGAAGTGTAAAAAGGTAATTTTGCTGTTTTACAGGGGGGGTATGTGCAGGACTATTTGTTGGCCGGGAGCAGTTGCCTGGCAACCAGCAGAGACTCCAGGAAGTTACTGTGCACGGTCAAGAAATTGTCTGGTTTAGGTCAATGATTGATGAGGCTAAATAATAATCTTCCTCTTTAAAAATGCTCCTGTTTCTGGGCTCAGTCATTTTCTTAAAATATTTGTTTTAAAATGTTTTTATATTCAATTTATTAATACCCTTTTAAGTAAATTTCTTAAAGTAAAAATCATAAAGAACTTTCCACGACAAAAGTAGATTTAAAAACTCAAATCTCAACATAATCCTTTAATTTGACTGAATTACTTTTATTTCGCTACATTGTTGCTGTACATGCCGAAACCCTCTCCCCCTCTGAGCAGGTTAAACCCATTCGGCCCGTGAGTGTTACTGTACTCACTGAGAGAGGCGAGAGGCGTCCCTTAGGTGATTGCCTGTATTGACTTTCATCCTGTAAAATTACCCAGCACTGCTTTTTTTATTTGACACCCAGTCACCTCCAGTGATAGATACCCGGCGGACCCTCCCCCTTGAGCTGCAGCCAAACATTATCCCTGTGACTGGAGACATGAATTCTACCTCAGACCAGATCTATCAGGGGACATCTAATAAAGCACTTTGTTGCTTCATTACACAGCCGTGCTCTCAAGGACACGGAGCTGCCGCAGCAGGCCAGGATGAACGTGTCTTTTTCACTTTAATACCACTGTTCTAGAAGTATTCAGGAGGGCAATAGCATATAAATATGGAATAAATCAATTCAGTCAGATGCTGTTTGGTCTCCACATCACATATGTACAGTGTAATGGGTGGATGTGTGACCGTGCTTCAATTCAGTTCTTCCTTGAGGACTCTTCAACACCTTGCAAGGGAGAATATTAGATTAGATTAAATTGCCACCAGATTAATTAGATTATTATTTCGTTTTCGTGGTTTGGTTTTTAAATCCTCTCTAGTGCATAAAATGAGTAATGTTTTTTATGTCATGCAAAAAATATTTACTTAAAGTGAGCTATTCAAAGGGTGAATATTTAGCAATATTTAAAACAAAGAAGATGATTATAGATTAATGTCTTGCTTCAGTTGCTCCAGGATCCCTCCAGGACGCCGTGATTAGCCAGCTGTGCTGTGAGGTGAGAGAGGAGCCAGGGCTTGAACTTCTCTCTCCAGCTTTCTTTTTTCTTTCTTAATACATTTTATTTCTGTCAACCGAGTGCAGCACCATGAATGCCTTCCAGGAAGGGACTGTCTGAAAATATGCGCCTTTATCCCCATTTTTAAACTTTATCGTGTTTCCTATGATGTCCGGCTTTTCGACCCTTCAGCCTTTGTTCTGTCCCACTCAAAAAATAAAAGTGGACCTTTGAGCATAGTTTAACTGTACCATAAGAAACAGGAAAAGTCACAAAACTGCAGTTGAGATATAAATATACTCAATGTTGTCACTCAACCATGTGCATCTAAGCATGACGACAACAACAACAACTCAGTATAACCTTACCTTTCAGATTGACATGTTTAGCTATTTACCACCCAGGTGTTTATGTGATGTCAGGCACAGTTAAGTGCCTCCACAGATGTACACTGTCATCATGAATTAGAGAAAACCTGTGTGGGCAGCAGAGTGGAAATCTCTTTGCCAGAATATTTTTGTAATAATGACACAAATAAACAGTTTAATTATATAGAAGCCACAATAACATGTTTTTGCTTTACGTGCCACCATT
Organism: Gadopsis marmoratus; assembly: GCA_036023855.1. NCBI lineage: Eukaryota > Metazoa > Chordata > Actinopteri > Centrarchiformes > Percichthyidae > Gadopsis > Gadopsis marmoratus. The sequence goes on along the minus strand of JAVQJF010044011.1, from coordinate 12,617 downwards.
TTTCCAAGTTGCAAGCCCAAATATGGGACTTTTAACTTTGAACTGAACACATTAAACACTCAGGCTCCTGCACAGCTCCAGTCAGTCTGGCTGAGGGTCAAAAACTATGATTTACACGCCCTTGAGCATGACACTTAGCCCCCAACTGCTCCAGAAAAGCGGCCAGCAGCACATAATCATTGTAGATGTGGGTATTGAAAAATGTGTAACACATCCTCCCCCACAGTTAACCTCTCAAGCCATCCGTGTAAATAACATGTTCACAAAATAAAAACTAGCACCCAGTCTTCAAGGTCTAATCGTGAGTTGAGCATATTGAGGCTTATTTTAAATAAAGGTTTAACAACATTAATAAAAAGAAGTGATAAACCCAGGATAAGTAAATTTTACGCCAGAGATAACATTGAAATTGTTTGAGAACTTGCCTTTGATAGAATGTGGGACAGTGAGAGACTCAGTTGGTGATTCAATGCCATCGGGGCTGCTGCCATGAAATCTGAGTGACAGAATCATGTCTCATCTGAGACAGCCTGTATCCAAGCAAACAGCAGCTCATTACAGCATCAGTTTGGATCGCCAGCACTGAATGGAAGAGAGGTGACATTGGCTCATAATGTACGGGGCGGACGCGTGCGTGTGGAGGGGAGGGGGCCACGTGGTGCTATAAATTGCTTAATGTTTCTGCATGGCACGATGTCGAACCAAAGGTGCTTGAACTTTGGATGCACTGGCTTTTGAGTATCAACAAGTCAACCTCGTGAGACGCTGCAGCCAAGCAGTCTGTGAGGTTAGAGATGCGATCCAGACATGCAAACAATTTACAAGAAGCCACACGTTACCACATTTCCAGACCTCCCATCCATCCACCTATCAATTTCTGACCACATAAGTTGGTCCAGATATGTTTTTCAAATCTTTGTTGTTAAAAAAGGGATGTTAATTGCAGGTTTGTGATGAGATACGATCTCCGGTCTCCTGCATCAGGAGTCATCAAATATAGACGTAATACGTAGGGATACTGGGCTGGGATATCATCCAGACTTATACCTCATTGAAGAAAACCTTTCAGACAGTCCATGTGTTTATAGTTGCTGTTCAGCCACTGCAGTGCTCCATGTGTTTCATCTTCAAGGTCTCAGTATACTTTACTCCTGCTCATGCCGCACTTCATCCAGTCACATATAAACGTGTGTTCAGACGGAATTCCAAACAAACTTTAGAGGTGCCACGATTGCATACAAAGTAAATGGAAAGATGCAAGGAGGTGAGATTGGATGCGAGGCGGTGGGAACTGAAGCGTAGACGCATCCACGCAAATGTATTGAATTGAGCAGAAGAATTGCGTACAGAGAGAGAGGGACGAGACAGAATGAGTCTTACAAATGGTGACTCTTGTTGAAGGCATTCATAATGTTTCCATAAAGTGATGGAAATAGTTGTGTGATGGAGGAAAAGGAGAACTTAGCGAGAGGTTTCTCTTCTCTACACACTTTGCTAATCGCTGCGTAAGGTGGGCATAATTGTTGGATTGTATGCTTTGCAGGGTTAGAGAAATTTTCACTCCTGGAAAGGCAGACTATTAGACAAGCACTTTGTTTGGGCCACACCGAGGCCTTTGCACTACAGTAATGTGGTTAAAAATGACACAGCACTTGTGTGTGTGTGTGTGTGCTGAAAGGTCTCATCCAAATGATCGTTTTTGCGAAGACTGAATATTTCGTCCATAATTCATAGAGTAAGTGCAAGAATCCCAGTGAGACAGGAGCCACGTCAATCACTGCTCTGTTGTGTTTGACTCGCTCAGATGAGTGAGTCAAACAAGCCGCTGGGAGTCCTGCTCTCTAAGCAAAAGCTTAGTGTTACTTATTGGGGGACATATTCATTCAGGTCCCCAAGCTCTGATGTTTTGCTTTTTCGCCGTGCAACTGTCGCTTACAAATGTGCCTTTTTGTTTACAGCATGTTGCTTCTCTGTTTCTCATCTTATTGGGTATCTTTAAATGAAAAATACATCAAATATTCATCAGTGATATACACAAGTACACAGCCCAATTACTCAAAACCTAATTATTTTTATTATTATTCAAAGCACAATAGTGTCACTGAATTGCCCTGCCAAGTTCTTGTTAACCTTTCCAGAGGAGCAATAGAAAGCATCCTGACTGGAAAACATTACAAACTGGCATGGCATGTGCGTGGCCCAGGACAGGAGGGCTTTGCAGCGGGTGATTAAAATCGCCCAGAACATCATGGGTACCCGATCTACCGAGCATCAGTGATATCGGCGAGTTGAGGTGTCTGTGCAGAACCCAAAGGATACTAAAAGACAATACTCACCCCCGCCACAGCCTGTTCACCCTGCTGCCGTCTGGCAAGCGATACAGATGTATCTGCTGCCGTACCACCAGACTACAGAGCGGCATCTTTTCTCGGGCTGTGAGACTCCACCTCATCTTCCACGCTCCACCATAAATAAATTACATGGAACTTTCTATTACGCTGGTTTACATTACCATACCTCTACTTTTGTATTCTATATGCAAGTACCTGAATATATTGTTTTTATTTTTATTCTATTCTGATATTTGTGTGTGCGTTCCTTGTGTAGCGTGAAAGGGGCTACAACTTTAATTTTGTTGTGCAGCCCTGTGTTGTAAAATGACATAGAAAAGTACCATGAACCTTGAAAATCAATGCTGTCCCACATGTATGTATGCTGTGGTTTTAGGCAGAAGCAACACAATAGGCTTAAATGTTTTACAATGGGTTCATCCAGAAATAGTAAAATTGACCCTCAATGTTGTACAATGGTGATGCGTCTCAAACAATGGCAGTGAGCACCGCACCGTTCATTATGGCTTCATTTAAGAGGGAACACATGTACTGCTTGGAACAATAACAAGTAGGAGGAATTCATTTTTGCTGTTATTCATATGCAAAGGTATCCTCGACGAGAACGCCCTCCTCTTCGGTCTCCACTTCACTGGGTGCTTCATCTCTGTGTATGTGCGTGTGCTCGAGTCTAGAAAAAAAAAACCCCATCCTCACATCCTATGTCAATTATGTTGAGTGGTCTCTTCACATTGATTACCAGATGAGAGGTTGGGCCAAATGCTTTGTTCCAGTAACATATCGTGGGAAGATGCGTTGGTGTATGTATGTGAAAAGGCTCTGAAGGACCCTCGAGGTTTGATCAGAGCGTAGCTCCGTGAACGCGTTGGCCTGAAGTGAAATGTCCTCTGTTAGAATAAACATGGACAAACACCCAAACCATTAAAAAAGCAAAAGAAAATACACATTATCTGCAGTCTCTGTTTTTTTGTTCGGGTACTCTGAAGCTTTTCATGCCAAGCATCACTGGGAAGTAATATGATTGTGACCAATTTTTAAAGATTTACTTGAGTAGGAATGATTGAGCTTGAGTGCCACAGACAGGGTAGCAAAGTCATAAAGTATAAAAACTACTTCTTTGACGGTTTGTGTCACAAGGCATTTCTTAACAAAATAACATAACAAAATAAGAGAAGGCCATTTCTGAAGAAATTGCAGTGTGAATGCTGATCGGTGATAGGCTGATGCTAAACTGGACAACTAGTGGTTAATGTTGAGTAATACCAGAAAAGCATGAATGACATGGAACATAAATGTTTGAATGATGTGGATAATTTTAAGGATTGTGGAAAACTGGATAGCTGGCTTTAAATGTTGAACAATACTGAAAATGTATGAATGATGTGGAATATTTTGAGGATTGTTGAAAGGCTGACACTAATCTGGAATCCTGGCTTTGAATGTTTAAAAATACAGAAAATGTATGAATGATGTCATATTATATTCTAATGTTTGTTGTAAAAGGCTGATGCTAAACTGGAAAGCTGGCTTTAAATGTTGAATAATACCAATAATGTATGAATATTTTAAGGATTGTTGAAAAGCTGAGGTTAAACTGAATTGCTGACTAATTTGAAGAGGCAGCTGAAGGACTATGAGTGGGTTGAGAAGTGGGAACAGGATGAAGGATGCAAAGGATGAATGGTTTGATGGTTATGGTTTGAATGGAGTTTCCAGCTGAAAGCATGAATGACTAGATATGAGTTGGAAAAGTGTAGGAAAGGAGTATGAAGGAGTATGTGTACTTGACGTCTCAAATTCTTCTTCCTGCCTTTCTATTCCTTTCCAAATGTTGTGAAACCCGTCAAATAAGCACTTGCAATTAACCTCATGACACCACCATCAAATACACTTCCATTGATTTGAAACTCTGCTGTATTACCACACAATGATAACAATATGTAGCTTTGACAACAGCAGAGGTTCATAGAGATTGCTGATTTCAACTTCCACTGATACTAAAATGAATGGAAACCAATGGCTGATGGATAGTAAAATCAAACTGGGATATGCCAGTGTAGCCATGGTGAGCCTAGATTCATCAGCAGCCAGTTTGACTTTGTCGTCTTTTCACTTTATGAGGAAAGCCTCAAATAAATGACTCACTCAACAAACAGAAAACTGGTATTATGGTGAGAAAACATGATATTTCTCTATTTGGCTAAGGTTATTACACTGAATGACTTCAGTGTAATGACTGGAGTGTCAGATGCTCTGGAAGTGCACCAAGCTGGATGCTCCACAAGCATTTTGAACTGTTTTTAACAGCGTTTTCAGCATCAATCTGGACTCTCCTTCAAAGCCTTCTCCATAATAGGTGAACCTTGGGGTCCCTCCTTGAAGGCTTACAAAGTCTGGTATAATATTGACCACCACTATTAACATCGATTAAAGGAGATTTAAATTAATTTCTGAATAATTTATCTAATTTCAGAAAATCTGACTCCGAGAATCAGCAGAGAGGGGAGCTCTGGCCGGATTTCCAAGTGAAGAGGAGCTGCTCACGTCTTGTCCACGATGCTGCCTTTCATCCTGTTCCACCGGGTTAAAATGTGAGTAGCAGTTCACTGAATATTTAGTCACACTGGGAGCTCTTGGAACCCTTCAAATGATCGGGTTATGAAATATTCAGACCTCATCTCTGTGGGGACGGAGCAGGAACACAGCAGGAGCTTCGACAGCTGATTGGGTGACAGAGTTTCCCTTTAGCTCGTTGCCACTCTGCATTTACCTTTTACACTGACATGGCTCACATTAATGGACACCCTTCACGCCTTTCAAGCATGTAATTGTGGTGCAGGCAGTTAGAAAATACAGCGATTGGTAGTTTAGAGAGGGGAGCATTTTAACTGGTTGGACCTTTATCCATTACCTATGAGAAAAATAACATTGGGAGCTTGGAATTACAGAGCTCTATCTGAACTTTTAATCAAAATGGAGTTATTCATGATGTTTGAATATCAGTTTACACTTATCTGCTACATGGTTGTTGTTTTTTTAAAAAAACGATTACTGGGGATTAAATATTTCAAAAAGATAAGTGAAGTACACAGAGTAACAGCTTTGCAAGCTGGCAAGCAGATCTTACACGCTCAACGTCTCAGAACTGCATCCTAAGCATAAATAAAAGCACTTTTAAGACATCGAATAGAGTTAGAAATGTTCTTAACCCACTTTAGCCCCAGAAGCGAGAGCACTTCACTTCAGTATCAATATGTAGAAATCTTAACCAGTCTGGTGTTGGGTTGTCACATACAGCCAGACCCTCTACAAAAAGATCGGATCGTACCTTTGAGAGTGAAAACACATCATGACCACGTCGTGGTACTATATTCTGTTTTATTTTAGTTTTGAGAGGCCTGAATTGGTAAAGCTATCCAGAAATTCACAATGGAGCAAAGCAAAGCTTAGATAAATGCAATACTCAGACTTATTTTGTGGCTCCCCGGGGTTCCCGTACCCTTAGATTGGGAACCACTGGTGTTAAATTACCACCAGATTAACGTAAAGGGATGCTTGTCTGTCTTCAATTGAAACCATCCTGGTGTGGCTTTGTTGGCGTCCCACATCCTAAATATTGCTCATCTTCACCTACCTGTTACAGTTGGTCTGAACCTTCTATTTCACAGACTTCCAAATTTTTTACCAGTAGTCAGCCAAAGGGCTTGTCGGCATAGCCTGTTCACTAACGTTGGAAAGAGAAAGCAAGCGGTGAGGTTGCCAGCATTTGTGCCTTGGGATGCCAAAGCACTCATTCACGTTCCCGTTCATTCATTTCTCCATCCGTCCATTCATTAAGCCAGGAGCTCACAGTGAGTTTGATAGGATGCAGAGATGTTAGGATAGCTGCTGTGGCATTGTCTGCAGACATCATTCATCTCTCCTCCTCCTCTGCGGTGCTGCGGCGGCTGCTTCACCGCCATGGCTCCACATGCTCGTTTACTTTCATGCCAGTGTTTCAGATTACACCACTGTTATACATTCTTAGCATGGAGAATTGTAGCACATTGTCCTCCATTCAGAAGTAGCCATTTGCTGCCACTCATATGAGTGATATAACTTTTAAGGTGTTTTCATCGTGTTTTTGCATTTCTGTGGCGAGTGCTTTCATAATCAGCACTGCATTCCAGTAACTACTTAACCTTAGACATCCCTTATAGACGCACTAATGTCGGCAGGACTGGTTTCAGGTATTATGCACCTTTTAAATGGAATGGTCTGCAAACTGCACTTTCCCCTTGGTGATTTTAAAGTTCTATTATGTGATGTTTTTTATCATTCTTATTACTGTTTTGATCAAATCCTTATTTATTTGTGTAGGTTTCTGTTTTGTTTTTGTGAAAGTTTCTTGTTCTCAGGTCTCTCTTGAAAAACTAATCTTAATCTCAACAGGACTGCCTGATTAAATAAATATTAAAAAAAATAACAATAAAAATCACCTGTCAACCACATAAAGAGGTGACAAGTCTCCAGGAAATAATGCCTCAAAAACATGTCGTCTTAAAAACTCAGTTGTCACATCCATGACATTTTATTTAAGCTGTCTTTGTTAGCTGGAACAGCTACAACAATGACGAATGACTTAAAATCGAATAACGTCTAGTACATTGTGAATCAGTTTGGGGGAATGCAAATCAGACACAGTAAATCACTGACTTAAATGCATTTTAACCAGCTGATTTTCCACCAGGTGTTGCTCCAGACAGATTTGTATCTGCATGTTTTGGTGGCCATTCACACCTTTGTCTTTCTAATTCTAATTCTGCACCCACAAATCTGGCCGAACACTCTACACAAATAAAGCGCAGGCTCTATTGTCACAACAATAAATAATTGAGACAGATGACTAATTACGGCAAGGAGAATCAATTCCAATTCAAAGTTTCTGACAAGCTAATGGATGGAGTTCAAGTTCGGCCGTGGTGTTGATATAAAGTGCTGCCGGCCGCCGGAGATGAAGTACAAAAATCTCAACGCTGCCGATATGATCCACTACGTTCCCTCTGATTGGAAATCTCATGATGTATGGAGGAGATGAGGGGAAGGGCTTTTTTTTTTTTACCTCACACAATCATCGCTCTCATTGCATACCTGAAGGTCCCGTATTAATCATTCATTGCATCAGGAATTAATGCTATTTTCAGAGGTGGAAGAAGTTCTCAGATTCTTTACATAAGCAATACCACTATGTAAAAAGCCTGCATTTGCAATCCTATTTAGGTGAAAGTACATATGTTTTATCTGCTAAATGTACATAAGATATTAAAAGTAAAAGTCACTCATTCTGCAAATGTCCCATGTAACTGCTACTGGTATTACTTTGTACTACATTAGTAGATTGTTAATACTGATGCAACAATGTGTAAGCAGCAAATGTCCTGCTGTAGCTGCTCAGTAGACTGACGAAAAATCTTGATTCTGCTACACAAGTCTGTGTTTATTTTGTGGAACCTTCTCTAATCTTTGCTTTTTAATGAGGAATGGGAGAGTTTTACCTCTTAGGGGCCTCAAACCATCTGAGACGTTTAGATGGGATATATCTCTTTGGAGTAGCTGCTAACAACGCAGAGATGAGGAGCCACAACCGCACAATGTTTTGTGTTTTATATGCTTAACTAAAAAGTAACTAGCGACTTCAGCTGTCAGATAAATGTAGTGGAGTAAAAAATATAAAGTAGCATAAAATGCTAAAAGTACCTCCGAATTGTACTCAAGTACAGTACTTGCAGAAATGCACATAGTTACTACTTTTATATGTGAAAGAAGGAGAGTAAACTAGGCACAAAGTGCTTTGGATAAGAGTTTTAAAAACTTGCTTGGTCGGTGTTGACATGAATCAGACAAAAACATTAGATTAGACTTTGTCACTTGTGTGTTTGTAACTGTGGCTGTTACTCATTCTCTATCTGGCTGCGAGGCTTGCCACGCACCAAGTTGTCATAGTTCTAACTTTGTTTGGCAGCTAAATATGATAAGATCTTCTCTTTAATGCGTTCCAGATGGAGGAAATACTAATTTGCATCCGTTATCTGCGAGACAAGACGAGGCTGTGTCAAACTGCTTGGGAAAATTCAATCTTTCTCTCTCCTCATCCTCCTCTCTTACCCCTGTATTTGTGATAGTCTAAAGTGTCATCTGCCGACCTCGAATGCTCTCACAGCAACTTGAACTTTTAAAACAGTTAATTAAGACTTGTTCTGACACCCTCAGCGCTGATTTTTCAGGCAGGAAATCTATATTCATATTTCAGACAGAAGAAGGTCATGCAGCGCAACGCCAAGAGAGCAGTCACCCGTGGATGTCTTTGAGCAGGACTTTGCATCACCTCATCAATTTTTAATTGATTTATTCATCTATTCATGCATTAGCTTAGCTTGTCTCCAAAGCACACATGAATATCTAAAGTACACACCAGTCCCCTGATGTGTAATTTCGTTCCCTTGTTGTATCAATAGTCAGCTGACTGTCACTCATCATCATGGCTGCTAATGGTTCCAGGTTGTTTGCCGCTCAGAGAAGCTGACGGTGAACTTTTGCCTTTATTGAAGTCTCTCCCACGAGGAGACAGACATTAGAACAGCTAAGTTCCTGAGACAAAACACAGTAAATAATGGCTTTAATCAGCCGTGTCGAGAATATCGAGGAATCGATGGGTCTGCTGGGCACTGAAGCCTGTTTAGTTTGAGTGGCCTGAACATTGACAGTTGCTTTAGGCTCCTGATGTAATCACCATGTGGACTCTCGCCGCATTATTTCCCTTACAGCGATGTTACAGCACTGCAAAGTTATCCTTTAAGTATGTTGTCATTTAATTTTCTTTATGTATGAGGACAGTGTTAACCAGCAGGCTAATTTTCAACTACAGCCCTTTGGCAACGTGTTCTAAAGCCAATAAAGTGACAAGTGAAGAAATATAAACCCAGTGAGACGTTCAAATATAGCAACGGTAGAAACCAAATTAGCATGCTCATGATAGTGAACATATGCAGAATAACAGAAAGCAGCAAAACACTGATGCAATAATATAATGATAACCATTCAGTATACCTAGCCATGCAACACAGTATGAAGCAACAGAATACAAATCAGCAATTCTGTTAGTTTTGCAAAGCAGACCATCTGGCAACAGGCATAGGACAAGTTAGCACAATAATAACTTGCACATAACAATAATGAAAAGAGATGGCGAATATGTTTTGTGCACCGGGAGTCATTAGAGATATAGGACTTTTTTTATTTAACTTCAAATACCAGCACATTAACAGTGTGATGTAGGATTATGAGTCTGTTTTTATAATATAATAAAATTGCTTTGACTAATAGCATATCAGTTAAAAACTACAGTTTAATAATGTGTTAAAGGGCCATAAAGTGGTTATTGCAAATTTTAGCCCATTAACTACAAATTGCATTAACTTTGCATTACTGCTAGATTTTATCACTCAAAGGCAGACACAAGTTTCAGCTCATTTCACAACAGTATGAAAACCAACTAGCAGTGACATAAATGTGCTTTAGATACAAAAACCATCTGAGCGAACATTTATCGGCTTTATTTATTTTTTTGTCACAGCTACACATTATTACACGGCTGCAAGAAGGGATGTTCTAAAAACTCTCCCTGTCATCTTGAAGAACGCTGTGACATCTGAGATTTGAGTTGACAGCTGCTAAACAGCATTATTTGTACTGTCATGTTTACCATGTGTGGCACCTGGATTTGCGAGATCACATGACATCACGCGAGACTCGCCAGGCTTCAAGCTATGTGCTTGTGGTGGTGACTGCGTTTGTTCCCTCAAAAACAACAACGGGGGCTCCTAAAGAGGTTTGCGTAGATGCTGCTATCGCATCAGCCATATCAGAATTCTCACTGAAAGAAGGGCAAAGGACGGCCAGAGGCTTTCCTTGATGGAAAAGATGTTCGGCTCTCCTACTATGTCATATGGTTCATTGATCTGATTGGTTGAGTTATCTCGTGATTGATAGATAGTTCATCCAATCACCTGCCAAGCATTTTTTGAAAGTGCCTGCCGTTTTCCATTCAGTTTCCAAGGATGTCTTCTCAGATGGTTCTGTGTAACAGACCATCTGGCACGTCAGGCCACTGTAATGTAGGAAACAACCAAATTAACACTGTGCTTTGCACCGCATCGACATTTTCTTATTAATTATCTTCAAGGGTTGATTTTCTGACACTGCAGCCATGCATGCAAAGCGTGGCTGGCTGCAGGTGAATCAATTATTAGATAACAGTGTGTCTTTGAATACGTCCCCAAATACAGTTTTCAAATAGATCCGAGCTAGTAGCAAGAAAATAACGTAACTAAAAATGACTGATTGTTCAGAGTCTTGATCTATGTGTGAATCTCATTTGAAGTGTCCTAAGGTAATTTTTCTGAGTACTGGAAAAAGACGTGGCTGCATAGAAGATAGGAAATAAATCTAAAAACGCAGGGTAAAACAATCGAAATGCATGCATGCAATAAATGTGATGGTTAGAACGTGCAACGCCACCACTACCCCATTCATCACTGTAACTAACTGTGCTTTTAGGAAGATTAAAACATATATAATTATATAATATAATAAAAATATATGAATCTTCAAAATGAAGAATGAATGATAAAAGACTAAAAATAAAGATCATGTAATGGTAAAAATCGCAGCTCTATCTCTGGATCTCCACCAGGGAATTCTGTGCATTAAATCTCATCCAAGTTTAATTGTATGTTCTTGAGGCTAATACACAGACCAGCAGACAGAGAGTCATATAACACCCACAAATAAAAACTAACAAGGACAAAAATTTTGATTACGACAGACACTCTAGTTCCCCATAAGAGCGGGACAGATGTTCCAGCTTTCCTCCATATCAAAGCTGCAGCACTTGAATTAGGCTAATGCTTACAGGAGTCTTGTTACAGCAGAGACTCTGTGTCGCTGCGTGGTGTTACATGGTGTGATCTGAATGATTTAGGGACGCTTTCATTTTAAAACAGCTGCAGCACATTTTCAGATACCCAAACACGACAACACCGAGCAGCACTTCACGACTTCAACGCGAGCATCTGTGATTTTGCCATTGATCTGTTTTTCATGCCGAATTACGATGGATATCACACGAGGACATGGCAGCACGGAGAATGTATGTAATCTACATTTTAAGGGGCTTGAAGGCTAATTATAATCGCAAATTGGCAACTTGACTCCTGGCCCCCTTTCGGCGCAGACCCAGTTTGAACTGATCATTAGAGGCTACATCCTCTCAAAATTCACAATCCTCACATCTTCTTAGTGAGGGCAGTATGGTGCTCTGCTCTTTGAACTAAATATAGTTTTTTAGTTTCACATCTTTACATGTCTGTTTTTTTTTTAAATAAATGTCTTCAAACATCGATACATAAGAAATTCAGCCATTATTTTACTTTATGGAGAAGAAAAAAAATTACCAATGGGTGGGATTTGTAATGAACCATTTCCTCGAAGCCCTCTGAAATTTCTTCTAGAAGAGCTACTCTAAAATATGTTTTAGGGTTAAATCGTCCTCTTTCTTGCTGTTAGAGGTATGGCTGGCGTATCTAAATCCGGATGTTACGTTGAGCTGAGAGAGAGGATCAAATCCCACCTCCTTTCTCACCTCTGCACACCTGACTTTACTGCATAAAGGGGGCGTGCGCGTCAGATTGTCGTTTCGGAGCCACCGTCCCCCCAAACAGCTGACCTCCGATCTGACAAGCACTTTTTTTTTTAAAGTATGCTGATCCCATAACTGAGAGTTTTTCACAACCACAGACCAGAACGAAAATTGGAGCGTTGGTGCATCTGAAAACGCGGGCCTCCTATGGGGAAAATAATGACATACGCCTGCTTAGACACGTTTGTGGGTTTTGTGGCAGAGAAGCTAAGAGGGCATTTTTCTGTTGCCTCTAACATAACGTCAGTATAGCTGATCACTCGATGCACAATCAAATCACTATTTTATGTCCGCTCAGGTTGTACCTGAAGATGCTGCTAATGTGTTGTTTTCCACAAATAAAAAGACATTTTGTTTAAATTTAGCTGGCTAAGTGTGGACATACTCTTGAGTTGTGCAGCTGTGGTGTGATGCATTGCCTCTTTAAAGCAGACAATCCAAAGAGAGAGCGACAGAGAGAGAGAGAGAGAGAGAGAGAGAGAGAGAGAGAGAGAGAGAGAGAGGGTGGGGGGGGTAGAGAGAGGGAGAGA
>JAVQJF010043996.1:0-10708 GCA_036023855.1 Gadopsis marmoratus | reverse complement strand
AAGCTAAGTCTGTGCGGGGAGCAAACAGAGCGCCTGGAAATGGTGGCCTGATAATCAGGAGGGCCAATTAAGACTGGGCCAACTGCCTGTCAACTCGAGGGGGAGATTGGGAATGTTTATTATGATTTACTATGATTATTGGGAAATATAAGTGGTTTGGGATAGCACTTTTGATTTCATTTTGCTATGGTTAGTAAATTATTGTTTAAGTTAAAGGCTGGCCAGATTGTTAAGTGTGTTAAGTTGGTTAGTGATAACTGTTTCTGTAATCGACAAGTAAATAAGGCATGACAATAATTGTGGCGGGAGGAAATAAGAACGTGTAATTTTCTCCATATTACTGAAAGACTAAACGGATCCAACCTTTGAGATATTCCTCAGCTGATTAAAAACATGCTGCTCCAGGCTCAATTTGCTATCCAGGCTAACACCCTGATGTTTAGTACCTGACATTGTGTTGGGAGTGAGGGGGCAAGGAGCTGCATTTGTTTTCAGATTTATTCAGGGCCAACTTTTGTCTTGTCTGAGATATATTTTAATATGTTTTGGGACAGCCAGAGATAGATAGATATTTATATATCTCTCTCTCTCTCTCTATAGATATATATCTATATCTATATCTATATCTATATATATATATAGCATCTAGACTTCAGCAACTTACCTTTCTCCAACACACGTCAGCTGCTCAATCTCCGTCATGACCTCTGCTATCTCAAACTTCAACCTCTGAGAGAAAAGAGTGACACATGTCAGTTGGTTTCTCTTGCAGAAAAAAGCTTTACGGCATGAAAACGACAGATGATGCACTGTAACGCAGCGGAAAATTCAAGACTTTGTGAGGAACTGGGGTATGCAAAGATGTACTGTAGCTCTATTTGCATTACCGGTACTTACAGCATGCAAATAGAGCTACAGTGCTGCAGTAGATAGGCAAAGGTTTTGACTAAAGTTCAGAAATTATAACAAAAATATACTGTATTCCTAAGTATGTTTGAAGTTTTTCCTAGGTTAAATGACATTTAACAAAAAACAAGCTAATGACACAGGCTTCAGAAGTATCCTGTTGCATATGCTCATATGCCCAAACGCACACCTCAATGTCATCGAGCAGCTCCCTCTTCCTGCGTCGGATGTTTGACAGCTCATCCCTCTCCTCCAGGGACAGATCCTCAGGAACTGAAACACATGATGGAGAAAACACAGCAGACGTCAACCCTCATTTGTACACAGCTCACATCAGTATACCCACTCAGCACACTGCAGATGAAAGAAAAACAGAAATGAGCCCTAAATCCAATCTAGTACCGTGCGCTCTTAAGGAGTTCGCAAGCAGAGATGGGAAATTTAAAAAAAAGATTCATCCTCCTCATAAGTGACTGTTTCGCCTTGTTCAGCTGGAGCAACACATCAAGCGCCTGCATGTTCGTCCTAATTAACTAGTGAAAGAGAGAAGGTGAAGGGTCTTAATTATTCCACTCGAAAGTGTTTTGCCCCTTCCCTCCTTGGTTCAGGGGATAATTCTATTAATAAAACCAATCCAGATAAAGTTTTCTTTGATTAAGAGCAAATTTGGTAATTTAACACAGCCTATGACCCTGATTCCCAGGCCGTGAGGGTTTCAGAGCTCTGGGCAAAATGAGCAAGAGGGGAAGATTCTCTCTCTCTTCGGCATTTCCTCCCTCATGTTCTGTCTCAATCTTACTGTTCAATCTTTTATCCCTCTCATCTCGCTGTCATTCTCCCCCCACTCACACTTTATTTCTCAATGTTCTTCATCTTTTAGAAGCACAGAGATCCTGTGTGCGATCTTGCTTCAGCTTAGAGGCGGAAAACGCAAATCTCTCAACAGGAAAATAGCTAAAAGGAGAAATATATTCAAAACAAAACAAAAACACCTCACTTGTTATTTTCCCTTGCAGGCGGGAAGCAGCACCAATTAAATCAAAACAAGTTCACTGCACTCAAGAGGAACCATTCAGCAAACTTTTAATTTACCAGCTTGTAAAAGAGTTGCGTTCACAGGAGCCAAGTATTATTATAGATGTTATTCACATTAACACCGAGACAAAAGGCGCTTCCTAACCTAGTTATGTAATCATGAAGCAGCGTGATGAGCATCAGGTAAACAGCTGAGGGATTTCCTTTTAATTGACAATAGAAGGAGATATAAATGCACAATGACCGAAAGCATGAAAATCAAGATGTAATTCCGGCAAGCACTTATGCAATACAACTGTGAGCGCTGTGAATGTGCTGTGAATTAATGCTCTTAAAAAGCTTCAAGCTCGTTTTACACAATTCTTTAATCTTGCACTTGAAGAATGTTTTCTAAAATCTTTGGCTTACAGGGAAAACAATTAGGGAGGGGCTTACGTCTGTCCATCTGTCCTACAGGATCTCTCAAGCACAACAAAAGTTAACCTCTTGGCATGTGATTTGTGAGGGCATTTTATATTTTCCCGACCAAACCATTAGTTATAGTCGACAAAATAAAATCAGTAGATTAATCAATAATAGGAAACAATCATTAGTTGCATCCCTATTATTAGCATTCTCCTTTGTCTTTCTGAATATGTTGCTCAGAGGGAGATGATGTGCAAGCTGCAGACAGCTCCATAGTTTCCCCATTTGCCTGAGGCTGTGCATCAGCTAATGGTGATATCCACTGGCTGCAACAATGTGCATGATTACAATCTTGACTCATTAAAAATCTAATGAAAACCAGAGGGCACGCCCTTTAACAAAAGGCTACCACCATTCATGGCAAAGCTTTTCTATTATCCTCAAATCCTGTTCTCTCTTACTGGATGGAATATATATTTTTGAACCCACACATTTGATAATAGAGAGGACTATAAATCCAGTGCTAGTGTCTCTGCTCCACTAGATAATCTTGTTTAGTTGTGGGTGTCTCTTCTGCAAAGGTGGTCCACCAATTACATTATTAACACACTTCCCCCTGTGACCTTCTATGACTCATTCATGAGATGAGTTTAGCGTCTTCGGCAAGCACAGAGGGAGTCATGTGGCCAACACTGGTTACCACCATATTGGTTCAAACTGAGCACCGCCCCGCATGAATTGTAATCAACTAAAATAAATTACGTTCATATATCAATTCATTCTTTTAAATGTGTGAGTTTAATGTGCAGGAAACTAGACTTGAAGCCCATTTAAACCACAGCGCCTTCCAAAAGTCTTCCGCTATACAAAAGCTCAGAAATCCACCGTACCGAGTGCTGGGTTGAGAGGGTCCAAAGGGTTTAGACCCCAACATGTGCACCACAGAACAAGAGGCTCTAGTAATTTCCCCCCTTGAAAACAAAATCCCTTAAAATCTACTTTTAGGAGAAAATCCCCTGCTGCTCTTCACACCCAAAACTAACAGCTGTCCCTGGCCACTGAAACCAGAGGCTTTGATGGCATTTATACTAATGCAGGGATACTTTCTCCTTTAGTATAGATCAATTTTCAGTTTCGTGAATTTCAAAATGATTATTTTCACATACCAATACTGTATATGTTTAAGCCATTTGGTAGAGTGGACAGACAGAAAAAATAATTTCAGGCCTTGAGAAGGACTTCCATATTCGTACAAGTTGCACAGTAAAAGCAGTGAGGTACTCTGAGCACATGGAGCTCAAGAGTGAAAATCCCACACTCACTTAACACTGGCTGCGGTCCCGGTTTTCACTGACTCGTATGACAGAGAGGATTTGTCCAGATCCACTGGCTTTAAACTAGCAATTTTAACCGCTGTAATGTCTTTTAGAGTGAGTGAGCTTTAAAAATAAAAAAGATAACCCTGTTACCCCGGCTGGCCCTGCAGCACACTGACACATGCAAGGAAACAAGAAGACAAGGGAAACTTCCTTTTGATCCAGACTTATCTGAAACCCACTGCTCCCAATCCCTCTAACGAAGATGACATGCTCTGCATTAAAGCTTGGGTCATACACACAGACCGACATGTGGATAGAACATACACACCACGGCCAGCTGCCACTAATCCCACGCACTCGCCCTCCCCGCTGTCTGTTAGAGTGGAAGTGTGATGCGTAACAGCGTATACGTAGATGAGGCTGCCGACCAGCCGCTGCCTGCCTTTAACCTACTTTGCATCACTGATGCTGGATGCAATAATGTGACAGTATTGGTGGCAGCATATAGTCTTGTGGCTGTCTGCAGAGGCACAAAGCAGGTATGCTGGGATGTCAGCACAGAGGCCAACGTGAGGAGGGGGTGGTCACGATACGGAGGCTGGATACACAGATGTCTACGTGCATGTGCAAAAAGCCTGCTTCCATGTAGCAAGAAAACCTCATCCTATTGACACTTGTGATATGCAAAACTCCAGCCCTGGTTACAAAACCACAATAGCATGTTTCACTCTAAAAATGGATAGTACAAAAATAATTGTGGTATGGTTGTTTAATATGTGTACACAGTGTTGGGGAAATCTTAATAGAGCACATTGGTGAATAACCGCACCACATTATTTTGTTGATTAAACAATTAATTGTTTGGTCATTAAATTGCCAGAAACCATACAGAAAAGAAGCAAATCCTCACAACTGAGAAGCAGGAGATAGACAATATTTGGCATTTTTGCTTGCAAAATTACATAAAAGGATTCATTATGAAATAGTTGAAAATAAATCGATTAACTGACTAGTCATGTCAGCTCTACATCACTGAATAGCAAATGTTTTTTTAAAAAAAAAAAGAGACAATTCAGTTAACCTTTATATGCATTGCACTTTACATACAACACACTTGATCCAGTGTTTCACTGGAAAAAAACTAAAGAATGAATAAGGAAGTACAGACCTACCATGAGGCAATCTGTTAAAAGACAGACGTTTGTGTGTATGTCGATTCATTGTGCTAAATTAATGAGGTATTTCTGTCAAAACATCACAGACTAATACCACACAAGTAGCACATTTTGCCTTAACAAGCAGATTGCGTTTATGTGCATTATCTGTGTGAGAAATCATGCATTGTTACAGTTCACGGTGCATCTGTTCAGTAATGATTCAGTAACAGTCCTGGCCATTGTGTGAGACTTGGGGAGCCAACATGGCTTCTAGTTTTTAGCTACTGCTGGGGTCACGAAGAGAATCTGGAGCTTGGGGAGCTGAAGAGCCCTCACACTGATTGCTCTGGTTAATCTGCTCTTTTGGGGAGGGACCACCTGCTGTGAATGCATTTGTGCGAGTGTGTGGTTGCATAGGAGGTGGTCTGCACATGATGTCCTCCTTATATCACATCTGCTCAGCGCCAGCAGTATGTCAATATTTGATTCGTTGGACACCGCCAGTAGAATCTGAGGGGCTTTCACTGCCATATGCTGGCAGCCAAAGTAACCATAATCTGATCTGATCGGCCCGAGAATGAATTAGATGGATGCTGTTTCTCCTGGCATCCGGGCAGGATGAGGGGCTTTCACAGGCTGACTGCAGTCCAAGTAGCTCCCCGTACACTCACTGCAACAAATCTCAGATGATCATCCAGGTTTTACACAGAATTTAGAGGGAAGCTGTAAAAGCGTCTATGTTAATATTTTTCACTGTTATTCTCTCACAGGGGTAGAATATATAAAATTCAACAAAAAAGGGACTGAATACTGGTGTTATATAGGGGTTAAAGCCTCTTACTACTATCTACATCAATCTCACATTATGTCCAATGAATCTGGACTCCAGACTGTACAATGTGTATTGGTTTTGATGCTGCATTCATGTTAAGTCGGCAGAATGGGAATACAGCTGGCTACCTAACTGTTTTTGTCACACCAATAAGTTAGCTGCTTTTTGCAGTGTTAAGTATTTGGGGCAGTTCATTAACAAGTTAAAGCAGGGACAAAGGAATTGAACAGCTTCCTAAATTAACCTAATTCGTATTTATACTGGTATTATATATGTAACTGCCAGGGATGGTGGCTTAGGTTTGTTGATATTTCTGTAGCGGGAGATATCGTTGCTGTCAGGCATTCACGATATCTCCAAATCTGAATTACAAACTAGGAGGCTGATGGGATGGTTTTTCTCAAAATTGCAGTCTAAAAAAATGACAATCTGCCTCAGCTGTTTGTGTTTTATGCTAATTAGCAAACTAAAATGGTGAACATGGCAAACATTACACTTACTGAACATCAGTTAGCATTGCCAATATGAGCATGTTGCTGACTTTAGTCTCGTCTAGCCTCACATAGCTGCTAGCATGGCAGTAGACTCTTCTTGTTAGACTCTTCTAGTCTTGTTTAGCATTTCCTTCCTTTTATTATTGTAAAATAATAAAACTGGAATAATCCTGGTGTCAACAAAAAAGGATGAAAGACATGGATGTGAGAATAAATGTTGAAAAGAGACACATATTTGAGGCATTATTTCGAGACAGAAACTGCAGTCGTTTCCCTGAGGGTGTCAGGTGATTGACGGGAAGCAGAATGAATGTAATGCTTTATCTGATATGAAGACACTCACCTCCCTTGTTGTGAGCAATTTTGAAATCTATATTGGGTGTTTTTAATTCTATACACAACAATGAATGAGAGGAAATAAGGTTTGATATCTCCAGCGAGGATGACTATGAGAAGACAGCAGCAGGGAGAGGGTCAACCTGGATGATTGGCACCAACTTCAATGCGATGCTTGTGCGCTTGCCTGCAAAAACACTGACTTTGGCGGACCTCCCTGATCCCATTCACAAAGAGATCGGAGCGACCTTTGATCAGAACAACAGAAACCACCCATACAGTTTAGATGGTTATCCTCTCATGGTATTGGCTCCAAGATCACTACAGCTCCTCATAAATGGATGATGTTAAATATCAGCCTGTCCCATGGCTACCTGCTGGATCAAAGACTTTCCATTAAAAAGCAGCTCTGTCCTCAGCAAGTCTATTTGAAGCAGAACAGAAGAGAACATATACACTTGATCACAAGAAAAAAAAAGGGCAGGAAATGAAATGAAAAAGCGCCAGGACGTATTAAGGTGAAAGAGCTGGGCGTTGGTGTGGTTCTCCATTTCTATTGAGCCAGAAGCCAAGAAACACACATCTACCCTCCAGCCTCTCTGAACAGCCCCCAACCCCTCCTTCCACTAAAAATAGGTGTGGATTACTCGAGCACAGTACATCTCTGCCTGCCCTTAAGTCTGTCTGTGTTCCTCCCCAACTCCAGCTCATTTAATTTGCTATTCCTTTTGTCTCCCATCTGCTCCGTGTCTCGCACTTAACGGGCTCTCGACAGCTCCAAGCAATAAGTCCAGGCAAAGAGTACCTCTATTCACAACAGCAGAAATGTTGCCTTTCTGACAAACCACTACAATGTCTTGTCTCCCACACCCACCCAGACTACCATGGTGATGGGAACATGTCGGGAAGCCTCGCCAGTTTCTCTCCTAATCAGGCCCATATGTAGTCTTCTCTCTCTCAACACTTTGTGCAGTTTGTTACAAGCTCCGGCTCAATCCCTTCACATCACGCGGCAGCACTGTCTGTGTATTTGTCTTGTTGCATGTGGTATAATGGACTGTATGTTTAATCTTCTCACGTTGTGCCACAAAACCCATAATCTTGGCAGTCAAAATTAATTTCTGTTCTTTACAAATCTTCCCTTAAGCCTTTAAACAACACATCCAGTCTGTCGGAGCAACCAACGAGATTACATTTTAGCACTTTTTTTTGGCATCTATATCAGCACACTATAAGATTTTGCCTAAACCATTGCAGACATTCAATTCAGACTACTGGGGTGTTGCAGCAAATTTGGATGTGGTCAATTCAATCCAGCATCCATGTTTTTAAACCCACAGGAACATTAGTTTTGCAGCCAGGGGAATAAAACAGATATACTGTAAAGCAGAGGTTTTTTAAAAGGGTTTTATAGCTAAAGATTCTTAAATATCACTTGCAGCATTGGTGATGGTCAAATATTATTTTAAAAAAAGGAATAGTTTGACATTATGGGAAATACACTTATTTGCTTTCTTGCCAAAAGTTAGAGAATATCAATACCCCTCTCATATCTATATGATAATGAAAGCTACCAGTAAATTTAGGTTAGCACAAAGACTGGAAACGGGGGGGCGGGGGATTTCTCTGTCAAAAGGTAACAACATGTGTTCCCTCAAATACCACCCCCCCCAACTGCTGATGTCTGGCCAACTGTGGAATTGATCCACCTATTAAATAGTTGGTCTATGATTTCCCACAGAACACGGGGACGTCTTCAATGGTCTTGTTTTTTTCTGATCAACAACCCAAAACCAAAAGATTTAGTTTATTATCCTAGAAGACTAATAAAACCAGAAAATATACATTTTAAATTTTCTGTCAACCAACTAATAGTCTAATCGTTTCGGCTCTAATGCATTTTACCACACGCAGCACGTCTACAGGGTGACGTTAGGTAGAAGAAACATGCAGATGCAGACAGACACAGATGTTTGAGCTCCATTCTGCTGCTGTCAAGCCATTCAGCTCCAACCACTTAAACCAGCCAGCCTCCCAGGGAAAAGTATAGCTAGAGAGCAGCCGCAGCTCGCCTCAAGTGACTGTCTGATGTTCTCCCACACACTCACCCCAGAGCCACAACAAAGACCGTACCCTGATCATACCAACTTCCCCTTCTTACCAACTAATCCCCCTCAGAACTACAGTACTAGACGCCATGAAATCACAGATACCGTATGTTGATGCAGGTTTTCACCGTAGTTTGGATTTCATGCCTGCTGGGGTGAACATGACATGAAATAAATGCATATAGTCAGCAGGTCCATTAAGTTGGAGGAGATTATTTAAAAAAAAAAAAAATGCAGAGAAGAAAGGCACCATTTTTCTTTCTCAGGGAGTTATTTCATTGCAAGAGGAGACCAGTCACAAAGCCAAAGTGTGCATTTATGATTCCACCATGTGTACACCTTTAAAAAAGGCCCTTACAGACAAAACTGTGGTGATGCAGTCAGATACAATTTGTTATTTTAGCACAGAGTCACACATTCAGTCCAAAGAGAGTTGAAGAATTGAAGGAAAGGCCTTTCCCATTCAACTTTTCCCACGGTCAGATAGACAGAAGAGTGTTGATTGACACGGTGGGGTTATCACGACACTTATACAGGAAATATGGTCAGAGAAACTTCCCAGGACACCAATAACAAACATTTTAGCACATTTTGTGGTGTCTGTACCGACAAACACAAGACATGTTTTGTTTAGGAACCTCAGTCTTCACAGGCACCTTTATTCTGGCGCAAGAAATGTTTAAAAAGGTGAATTCTACTAATTTCAGTGTTTTAATAGCCCATAATAATCCCTTGACTGAAGCATCACAGAGCTGCTATAAAATAGAGAAAATACAAGAATACCAAATGTTTAAATTCATGGCTTCCATCCAGCCGTTCAGTGAACAGCTTTCTGGCCAAATTCTGCTTCTGTGTTCTTTCCACTTCTCCATCCAGCTATACAATGATACTAAAAGCAGACACATGAGTAATAAAAAACACTTTGCTGATTTTACTCCATTCTGGAGGCCAGGCCCTGTCTGCTCTGTGGCACGTAAACTGAGCAGGGAAGCGCCAACTCTGATTAGCGAGCGCTGTAAACATGCACTAATGAATCCCATGCTACAGCTGAGTCCCGCAAATAATTCACATTGGCACAGTTTCTGGTTTCATTCAGTGTGCAGCTAGGTTTAGCTGAGAAATATGTGTAGGTTAGACTCCCCTTTCTCCAAAACCACCATTGATGTTGTACTTTTATCAATCTGCTCAGATGAAAGTGCAACTTTGACCTCAGCTGCTGTAAGCAACTGGTGGAGACAGATTTAGCACCAAGTGTTAGTTCTGTGATAGCAGCGTATGAAAGTGTGCATGTGAACAATGTTAAGTGATCTGTGCAAGACAGCGAGAAGAGAGTGTGAGCGAGCGATCCAGAGCTCTTAATTACTTTAACATTTATGGTAAGTTATTTTAATAATTCACACACACACACACACACACACACACACACACACACAGCGCAGTGCTGCTGCACATAATCTGAGCATGTGTCGTATGTTTCCAGTTTGATCACAGACAGCGTGCCTCTGCTGCTCTCTGACATCCTGTCACATGATTCAGTGACTGGCCTCATGTATTACGGGGGCACTGGTGGAACATATGATGGACTCATTTCTGACGGGACATTTATGCCTACAGTGAGCGCTGATTTAAATTAGAAAAGGATGCATTCCTAAACTGTGATTTCAGCATATAGTACTTTCAACAAATCTCTGAAATGACATACTACTACAACTTACTTTTAAGTAAAACTAACTGAGTAATACTAATGACATGTCCAAAATATTATGGGTCCTCCCCCCCCATCATCATGAATATGGCTCAATCAGCTTCATGGTAATTTGTCCATTAGACTTGATTTTTCTTGTGTACAATTTATGTCCAAAGTTGGCCCTGAGGGAAATGTCAGGGGATACCCAAAACTCCTGGGACTCATCCTCTGGGGAACATGCATATACGCTGCAAAGGTTATGAAAATCCCCCAAAGAATAATGAAAATGTATATAATATAATGGCCCATGTACACACAAGAACACATTAAGATCAAAGAAATAGGTCTAACATTCCCACTTCCACTACAGTCAGGGCAAAGCTTTGTGGCTTTACTTTCAGACATGGGAACAATCTGGGGGGGGGGGGG
>JAVQJF010043994.1:0-23874 GCA_036023855.1 Gadopsis marmoratus | reverse complement strand
AGAGCCTGGTTCTGGTTCTGGTTCTGCTCGAGGTTTCTGCCTGTTAAAGGCAGTGTTTCCTTGCCACTGTCTCCTAGTGCTGCTCCTGGTGGAAATGTTGGGTCTGTACATATAGAGTTAGTTTAGACTTGTTCTATATTAACAAGTGCTATGAGATAACTCTGTTATGATATTGAGCTGTAGAAATAACACTGAATTGTTTTAGCTGGACATCATTTGTCGTGACTCAAAACATGAATGAGGATAGTGATAGTGAGTTACTTGCTACATGCTACTTGCTGCATTGCTAATAATAATAATAATAAACTTTATGTATATAGCACCTTTCATACAAGAAATACAGTTCAAAGTGCTTTACAACAAAGGTATTAAATGCACCAAGTGCTTTACAGAATAGAAGGCCATAAAACAGAAATGCAGTTAAGAAAAATAAAACTTGAACAGATAACAATTTTTAAAAGCAAATAAAAAGCTAATTGCAGATAGCTTATTAAAGAAATAAAACTTGAATAGAATGTAGGAAATGGCAAACATAAACTTAGAATATTTAAAAGAAAACAGAAGTGCGGTTAAGAAAAATAAAACTTGACAGCTAAATTTAAAATAATGTTTAAAATTTCCTCCTTCCCCCTGATCCTTTCCTCTTCCTCTCTTTGTCTTTTTTCTACTTCCTCAATTCAACTAATGTTGATAAACGGCGGAAACATAAAATACGAGAGGGTCGACCAGCTGACTTCTCTACAAGCTGATTGGCTGCTGAAACAGGTGACGTGTCTCACGTTCTAAAACCAGCCACTGGCGACTTGACAAACTGGGCCGCAGGCGACACCATCATCCGGCTGGAGTCGATGTGAGGTGTGCCGGATCACACCGCTGCAACTTTTCCCTGCAGCGTTCTAACACGATTTTTGTCTCTTCGAGAATATTTGGTCTAAACTGGCCTTAAAGTGTGATACGTTGCCTGACAGCGAAACAACCAATCAGAGCGGCCCTCCGGTTGATCCAGTCTCGCCCCGTTTCCCATAATACATCCATTGAATAAACTCTGAATTAACTTGGGTTCGGTCCAGTCACAAACAAGAAGTGTTGTCCTTCCCTGTCCATAATCTGAAATGCTGTTGTATTTTGTGAAATGTCATTATGGTTTGACCTTCAGTGCCACCGTAGGGAATGAAGGTCACATTTTGAGATTGAATCCATGACATCTGCGTCTGCACATTTTAATGTAGGGCTTCTGGTAATTCTGGTGTCTTAGGAAGAGGCTGAGAGTACGTGTCCTTTTCCTGGTGTCTTCTTATAAGTACAAGAGCAGTAAAACAGAGAGAAAGAAAGCAGCCAGGGGATGATGAAGCTGTCACCCCTGCCCATTACTTGCCCTCCCTTGCACATGTACGTGGTCGACTGTTGGGGTGAAAACCACTTTAGAATGGTGCCTGCACTGTCATTGGCTGACATTGTCAAGGATAATGGATAATCGCCACAGAAACCGTAGAGCAGCTCATTGGTGGTGTGTCCCGGGGAGGGGGGGCGGGGGGGCGGTCAGGCTTTTTGGGTGCCGCCACCAATGAGCTGACATGTTAACAGATGTGTAAGGTCATTTTCAATGTATACACCAGGGGAGATAATGTAATAGTAATGCACACATCACACATTCGGAGCGAGGCAACGAGGAGGGCTGCATGCTGTAGGGGCTCCGTACAGAGGACAGCTTTCCCTATATTAAGGTCATTTATTTGTTAACAGAGATCTGTCACTGAGGAGAACATATTTTTTCTTGCCCTTGCTGTAGCGTGGGGGGGGGGGTTGACACAAGCTCTGTCATTACATGTCTCTCAAGAGCCTGAAGGTCCCAATTTGTGTAAAGAGTTGTTCGTACTTAATGTGAGATAAGGGATGCAGTAGCTCTGTTGTGTATAAACTAATATAGTGCGGTGTCATAGTGTCCCTTTGCTGCCTTGTCTGCTCTGTATTGAAGTTTCTTTGGGAAAAAGCACAGACAAGGTCAACGGTAATTCCAAAGGTTCACTGCCGGCAGCAGACAGAGATTAGCAGAATTGTTGAAACCGTGTCAGTGTTTCTTTTTTTCCCTCACTAACTGGGGGGCTGTATCACAGCATCGCGGCACGCTAGTTAGTTTGCCATGCTATGCTGAAGGTAAACATCTACATGTTTGCTGTGCTGATCAGACATGGTGTTACAGAGCATTCTATTATAATTGCGTTAAGCTCGCTGGCGGGAAAATAGCCCTAATCCTGAGCATCTAAGATTAGCATGACAGCAGACGTCAGATGGCCCAGTGTGACCAGGTTGGCTTTTATTGTTGTCAGATTTAGGTCAGCAGCTTTAAAATGGCCTTGAACTGTAATTGACACTAACGGGCCAATCGCAGTAAAATCTTTGTTTTCTATGCGATACTGTGCAGTCATCAACCTGTGAACCTTTGGTTGTTAAAATTGCCAACCTGATTGTTTTCCTGCTGCTGCTCACACTTAGTTGTGCACTGGTCAACTTAAATCAAGCTCCTAATCCCAGCTCATTTTCAAGGTGGCATTAAAAGTGACACCCTGTTGCCCTTACCGTCACGACAACCTGTGGACCTTGGCCACGGGGATGGATTTCAGCCTGATTAGAAGCCTGCTGCCATGTTTTTGGCCCTTTCAGCTGCTCTCTGTGAAGTATTTAGGCTGGTGGCTGCGTGGGTTGTCATGGCCTTTCGTCATAATCAGGGGCTGCTCCCCTGTTGTGTGACCTGCTATGTTGGTCCACTCAGCGGACACCAAAGGTGAGGACGACATCGGCAAAGGACACGGACGGCAGCTGAGGCGAGGTGGAAACTCTGTATTAATTAACCTTTATGGGATGCAGCCAGGACTGTCGGAGGTGTCCTGTATCCACGGAAACCACGCTGACAGGGTTCAGAGCAGAGGTCTCCCAGGGCAGTGCCGCTGACACTGTCATGGTAACTGGCACAATGCTCACCCCAGTGTCACTGGCTCTGCCCTCCTGACAGTGGTGTGGTGTGACAGGTGCACCTGATCCTTCAGCCCCCCCCCCGCCCCTCAATGAACACACTTGACAGTCGCGTACAGCTTGTCTGTTGCTTACATCCTTGCTGTAGTCCTCCACTGCCTTTGTACTGTACCCATAAACATCAAGTCGGTTCGTGGGTTTTTTTTCGTCTTCTTCTGCTTTGAAAACGATGCAGACTCAAAAGAGCTAAGCTTTGTGAAGGCTTCACAGCTGCCCAGGTGTGTTTAATAAAGAGAGCGCGGTGGTGTGGTGAGACTGAGTAGCCACCAGAACAGTTCCCTTACTCGTGCTTGTGTCTGGGCATGAATGCTTAAATGCTTACTTGTGTGCATGTGGGTGGGCGGCTCCTGCTTTGTGTAGATTGAGGGTTGCGTCATGCGAGATGCTGCTCAAGTGTATAAGGAGCAGGAGGTGCTGGGGGGGGGGGGGATAATCCACTGAAATGACAAGCTGAATAAGAAATGATTCACAGCTCTCACAAGGCCCTTCACTTTTGAAAGACATCGCTGTGAGGGGCTTACAGCTCAAGACCTGAATGTTTTCAAGGTAGTGGGCTTGAATTTTCAATTTGGATCCAATCAGGCCTAATCTACATTTGTCGTCTGTTCAGCGGCTGCGAGGGGAGAGTGCAGAGAGGAGAAGGAGCCGTGTGCAGTCAATCTGAAATGTTGCTAAGTAACAGAGATGGCAGACAAGGTGGTGAAATGAATGTGATATAGTGCTGTGCAAATCCCTGCTTTTCACACAGTTTCTCTTTTTTCTCCTCCCAACCATCTCTTTCTCCCTCCCTCCCTCCCTCCCCCCGTGTCTCTCTCATTTCTGCCTCTCTCTCTCTCCCATAGGTCCCCCATGTGAGATCTGCAGAGCTGAAAGGCGCCACTGACAGAACCACAGCCAGGCCTTAAGACAGACATCCCAAACATCCACAGCCACGGAATGTGTCAACATCTTTGTGGTGAAATCCCGCTGACTCCTTGCTTGCTACTCGCATAAGCCTGGAGCTGGGCCTTCTGGGATCCTACAGTGTTTAAAGGCATACAACAATGCCTGGAAGGCCCACCTGCCCCAGATTGCCTCCAACCATGGTTGCTGTTTTACCACAGTGCTGACTGTGCCCACTACAGAGAGAGATCACATCCGGTCAGTGCACCCTTCAGCCCAGTGCAGACTCACTCTGCACAATTGCCTGCCCTATTTTTTGGTATTTAGGAAGTACATGCCACTGTCAGCCAGATGACCTAGTGGACATTTGTTTCCCAGTAGCAGTGCTGAACCATACGAGGGGATCCTAGTATTGAACATGACTCATGGGGAGGAGCCTGGCCCTGAGACACACAAGGATTCAGCTGTTCTAACTTATCTGGAAGGTTTACTGATGCATCCAGTGGTAGCCGGGCCTGGGGCCACGGCAAGTGGGAGGTCTGAGGCTGCCCACAGCAACCAGGAACAGGGTGACAAGGTGGGCGGGCCCTTCCAACTGCCCAACCATGGCCCCACAGCTCCCAAGGCTGGAACCAACAGGCCCACACTAGGTTCTTCGCAGCACCTGAAGAAGGCCCGTTTACTGCACTCTGGAGCCTGGAATGATCCAGGGACCCAGCAGATGAGCTCACCCCCAATGGAGCTGAATGGCCAAGGAGGAGGCCTGCAAAATGGCGCGCTAGAGGGATCCCCTCATGCTGGGGAGAGCACCCTGTTGGCTTCCCTGCTTCAGTCATTCAGCTCACGTCTTCAGAGTGTGGCAATGTCTCAGCACTCTATTAAACCCCCCATTGACTGTTCTTCTCCTTCCAAGGCACCGCCTGCAGACAAAGAGCCCCTTCCTGTGTATGGGACAGCCTCAAGCCGCTTGAAGGGCCTTATGAGGAAGAGCAAACTTCAAAATCACAGCAACACACCCTACAGTCGCCGGGGACACAGTCAGGACCGACCCCCAGAATCACCTCGGTCAGCACACAGCGCCACGCCTCCCTCTGCACCAACTGCTGCAGAATCAGTGTCCTGTGCCGAGCGTCTGAAGGCCGTGGCCAACATGGTGAAAATCCGTTCTAGTCCAGCACCTTCACCCAAGCCCAGTGTGGCCTGCAGTCAACTGGCTCTCCTGCTGTCAAGTGAAGCCCATCTCCAGCAGTACTC
Organism: Gadopsis marmoratus; assembly: GCA_036023855.1. Taxonomy (NCBI): domain Eukaryota; kingdom Metazoa; phylum Chordata; class Actinopteri; order Centrarchiformes; family Percichthyidae; genus Gadopsis; species Gadopsis marmoratus. Next base: position 18,708 of record JAVQJF010043994.1, on the reverse strand, counting down.
CAGAGAGCATGCCCTCAAAGCCCAGCTCTCGGGAAGATCTGCCAGCGAGAGGCTAGCTGCCATGGCAAACCAGCAGCATGGCCAGGACAAAAGGCCACCTAGTGTGGGAGGGTCTCTGCCTGGAGCCCCAGACACACTAAGCCCCTTAACAACCCAAAATGGAATGACAGCAACAACCACAATAACAACAACACTCCCTCGATCAGCCCTGTCCAGTCCACAGAGCCCCTCTTTGCTGCGTGGCCATAGCCAAAGCTCCCCACCCACTCCCCCTCATGCTCCAAACCACACTCACAGCCAGCCACCTAGGGAGAAGCGAGGCTTTGACTCACGTCCAACCCGCCCCCCCCAGACATGCAGCAGCTTGCTGCTGCTGCTACTCAACAATCACAACAACCAGAAGCAGCTGACCAAGAATGGGCACCTGGAGGACAGCTGTGGCATTCTGCCGCCAAGCGGCTCTTCTTCAGTCACATCGGACAGTGAGTGTTCCACCCAGGAGAGGAGCCTGACCAAGGACAGCAGTGATGCAGAGAGTTCCTACTCCAGTTGCTCTCCCATTGACCTCTCCATGAGGAGCCGGGCGAATACACAAGACGCAGGGCCCAAAACTGCTACCCCCTCTTCTTCCTCCTTCTCCTCTTTCTCCTCTTCCACCTCTACCCTCTCTTCTTCCACCACAGTGTTTTCCTCCACTCCAGTTGCATTCTCTCCTCAAGCTTCTGCTCTACCTTCCACCACAAACTTTTCACCATCCTCTACTGTTGTCTCCTCTGTTTCCACTTCTATTTCTTCCTCCTCCTCTATCTCTACCTCCTCCCTGGACAAACTAACAGAATCTTTAATCAACAAGTGGAAGCCAGAGCCATCAGGATCAAAGGTGTCCAAGAACAAGGAGCCTGATATGAGCCCAGACCTAAAATCCCACCCGAAGGTCACACTTATGCAGCTTCTTCTTGAGCGCAGAAATAATGAAATGGTTAATAAAAGTGTAGGTAACCAGGATTTGCCACTTGATATAACTATGGCCAACATGTCTCGAGGTCAACCAAAGGGACTGGTGCCCTGGGACGAAACCAGGACAAAAAGCCCCATAGATAGACCTGTAGCCTCAGCCCAGCCCCTCTACTCACTTAGTCGTGACCCTAGCGGCGCACTGTCCCCTTACTCTTACCCCTCCCCCCATGTCCAGTCCAGCCCATTGGATTTGTGTAAGTCTAAAGCCTTCCCTGCTGAGAAGACTTCAGAGCCTGCCTTCAGTGCCAGTAAACTGTTACAGAATCTGGCTCAGTGTGGCACAGCTTCTTCCTCCCCACCCATCCCCTCCAACAAAGGGCTGGGTCAGGAGCCTGATGCCAGCAGGCCCCTTGCCCTATTGGAAAGGCTCAATGCTCCAATTCACAGGACCACCACAACTCCACTCTCTGATGGACCATCGGGCAGTGGCACACCTTTCAGTCGCAAGGAAGCTTCTCCTCCTTCATCACAGATTGAAAATCTTCTCGAGAGGCGCACCATGCTGCAGCTCCTTCTAGGCACAGGCTCGACTACTGCTACAGTCAGCCGCAAAGATAGGCCCAGTGGTAGTGGTAGGAGGAGTGTGGACCTGGCAGGGGGGTGCTATGAGAAGAGCCCTGGTGCTTCCATCATCTGTGACAGCTCCAATGGGCCCCCTTTGGACATAAAGGTCAAAACGGAGCTCACAGAAGAGGTGGGACCATCCTCAGCCATGTCTGAGGACTCGAGTGGCAGAAAGAGACCTAGTGGCTATGAGAAGAATAGCCCCCTCTCAAATTCTCAGCAGAACTTTAAAACAGAACCGCGGCCTGCAGAGGTCATTGCAAAATATGGCCTCCTCAGCCAGTTGCTTAAACAACAGACTGCTACCTACTATACCAGTGCTGCTATGCAGGCTGAGTCGCAGCCCAGACAGTTTAAAGAGGAACAGAGGGAGTATCCAAGCCCCAGTCCTAAGAAGAGACGCCTCTGCCCTGATCTGACTGATAGTTTGAATAATACCAGCTCTCCAAGAGCAGTGGAGAGTGGCAACACAAACATTTTTGCCTCTTCTGCAGTTCAGGAAGAGCCTGATCAGCAGAGGAGTCTGAAAGAAGAGGAGGCTCCACCCAGGAGCCCACCAAGTGAATCCCTCACTAGAGAGAGTCGTGGCTTCAATGTGCTCAAACAGCTGCTGCTTTCTGACAACTGTCTGAAGGAGCTGTCCCAGCAGCCCCGAGGGACACCTAGTCCTTCCGCCCTGCAGGCCAACGGCAAGGCCAACGGCAGCATTCTCAGGCAGCCTGCCCATAATCACAGCTTCCTCCACCTGCCCGGCTGGCATCCCCATGGTTCCCTCAACTCAGGGCTTCCGAGTAATCTCAGACCACTGCCCACCCCCCCTGCAGGTGACAGCCCTGTCCATACCCCCTGGAGCCGCCACCCAGCTCCATGGCCAGTCACTCAAAAACGGGACCCCCCTACTCTAGTCAAACAGGAACCTGAGAGCCCTGTGCGATGGAGTAGTCAGGAGAATGAGGAGGAGGAGGGTTGTGACTCGAACCTGGACTCTCCACGGCTCTCGCGTTCCAACCCCATTCTCTATTACATGTTGCAGAAGGGCAGCATTCAGCTGAGGAAGGAGGTGAGGGATCAGGCGGAGGGAACCCAATCTGTGGTCAGAGTCAAAGAAGAGCCAATCAGTGACATGCATGCCTATGAACACAGTCTGAGCTCCACCCCGCAATCACCCACCCACAATGACAAGCACAGCCATGAGAGCCAGGGGCTGAGTCAATCATCTGAATAGAAGTTGTATCAACTAAAATATACAAAAAGGAATCGAATTCATTTCCTTTTTTTTTTCCTTTTTTAATGACTTGCCAAATTGGTTTGATGAGACAAATAACAAAGAATGCAAAATGAGTTTTTTTTTTTTTTTTGTGGAATAGAGCAAGTTCAAATTCAAATGCATACTCAATTTTAAATTGTGAGGTTATGGAATGGTACAAAACAGGTCCATCTTAGCAAATGATCTAATTGATTCAACCAAAACTACATAACTGTCACAAATCTTATCTTTCCCATCGGTGATTATCATGCACTGCATATTTCATTTGGTCAATTATGAAGTCCTCCTTTAAAATCTGGTCTTGTTTTTACACTTATTGTTTGTATCTAAATTGCACACACACCACTATTCCATGTCGTCTTTGTTGTCTGCCATAAAACATTTAGAATGAACATTTCAGGCAACATTTATTATTGATCACTCCAAAAATGTTAGTGCTCAGTTCAGTGGACATGTATTTATTTTCTCCATCACAACATTTTCAGATAGACAGTCCCATCAATTTTAGATAAGATTCCAAATAAAGTCATTGTAGGGCAGACACAGCGGCCTGTCACAGCAATGTACATGAGAAATTCATTCAAATGAGGACCTTGGAAACAACATTCACACTGCAATAGCTTCAGTGAAAATCCTACTACAAGGAATGCTTTTTCTTGCTTATTCTCAAGATTCACAGTGTGGTATAATCACCAATGGAGTAAGAATATATCAATGAAGGTTCGAATGGTCGCAATTCATTGGACTATGCCTTTATTTGAAATGAACTTTTAAGGGCATTATTCGACAGTGCAAATCCAGGGTGACGTTTGCAGGTTGTGCCGTTTTGAGCAGATGTGTGTGTGGTGCTTACAGTTGAGCAACTGTATATAAACAGGTTTCTAGAGCAACAGTTTGAAAGGCTGCAGTGTCTGAGAAACGCATCTCACCACCCTGCGTAAACACCGCACCGCGCTTCTTCAGTGTGAAGCACATGGATTTTTTGTATTTATGTTGTTTTTTTTTTTTCATTTCATGTAAAGGAGCACCCAGAGTTTGCACTATCGAAGCCGAGTCCTCTGTGTCCTTTTCAGAATGATTTAATGGCATGTAATAAAAAAAATGTCAGTATTGTTATCTGTTGGAAGTTTGACAGTCTGTGGGGTTTTTTTTTTTCATCATTTCTTAACTGTTGTGGTTTATGGACATATTTTATTTTCGTGGCAGTCTCTTAACTCATAAAATGTCAAAAGAATTGCATGATAATTAAGAGAAGACCACAGGTACATCTTTGTTTTCAAAGCAGCTGGATATGCATACCTGCCCCCCAATACTCACCAAGACCTTTTGGTGTCTTGGGGGATGTCTGGTATCTAGCTCCTTATTTTGATTGTACTGTATTTTTTCAGTTCATTTCACATACTGCTTTATCCATTTAGTCTTGTGATCTTTTTAATACATATACCTATGAAGTACGTCTCTTCGATTATTAATACATTTTCACAATGGTTAAATATATTTGTGTAAATAGTACTTTCAGTATGAAAGATGACTATTTTGTAATGTTTAAGAAAAGATATTACCCTAGTTTTTAATGCCCTGATATGTAAATATGAATTATATGCGTAAAAGTGTACATACAAAGGCAGAGGATGCTATGCCCATCTTTTTTTGGTTGGTTTGTTCTTTGCATGTGTCTCTATGTGGTAAATGATAATCTATCCTGCGCTGTGTTGTGTAATAATGTCTGACTCTCCTCACTGCTGCCTGTTGCATGCAGACGCATGGGAACTACCTGTGTATCCCTACTGGTGATGGGGGAAAATGTCAAGTCTTAAAATAGGTCTTTTTCTTTTTTATCACAGAGAGAGGTCTGTTTAGAATATGAACAGTCTTTAAATAACCACAGACTGTTGAGCAAGTTGATTAAAATGTGTGAAAAATAAACGTGCATTGAATATTTTTGTGATTTTCTTTTCTGTTACTGGTTAACAAAGCTCTGTGGAAGAGCTCGGGCTATAGTGGGGGATTGACGTACAATCAGATCTGCATTGTGCATCTAAGAAATACATTTGTAGCAGCATTAAACAAAAAAAATAAAAATAAAAGGTGTTGAATTTTTTTCATGTGAAGACCTGAAACATTATTTCATTTTTTATGTTTTCATTTTTGGTGTTCATTTGCACTGATATCTCAGAAATAAAGTACTGAAATGCATGACCTAGTATGAACGTGTTCCTCTTTTTCTAGTTTGCCGTTCACAAGTGTTGCTCGTGCACAAATTGGGCATGTATGCAAGATGTTATGTCTTTCAGGTGCCAGAATAGAATGCATTTGTATTTCTCTGAATCATTTTTAACTGGCTTAATTATATTCTCTTGTTCAAGGGTCATGTGCAGCCTGGTTTTAGTTCATGTGAGTTTTCACTTTTACGGAACATATGAAAAGTCAGCCAGTAGAAACATGATGGCACCGTGCATCCCAGTAGTTGACTTGCCTTTCAACACAGATTATCTTTATTACAAAAAGGCCATCAAAGCCAAAGTGCACTCTGTGTAATCAAAGACTTTGATCTATTAAAGCCGGGTGGGCGGATGTCCTGTATTTGCCCCAACACTTCTGCCTCTGAGTTGGAGGCTGTTCACTACTGTGCGAAGTCTTAACAAAGGCAGGAAGACAATGAAGGGGGGGGGGGACACATGGAGGTCACCAGATGTACATTGCATGTGCAAGGACGTGCCTTGGAAAATGGAAACAGTTTTTTATTTAGAACCCCAAATAGATCTCATTGTACGGTGAATACAAAAGCGTATTTCTTGTGTTCAGCCCAGAACGTTGTCTATTTTGTGATCATTTTCTTGACTTGAGTAAACTAGCCTGTAGCGTGAGACTGCCTAAAGGTGAAGATGAGTTCAAGCTAAACTTCCCTTGCTTTGGGTTTGAATATGAAGTCCAGTGAGCGAACAGAAGGCTTTTTGTCTGCAGTGCAATTTGGAAATCGTAGCGCAGTTCCTCAGCCCTGACTTCCCTTTATTTAATCCTCCCCATGACTGACTGCACTCTCTTTAAACTCACAGTAACCTTTCCCCTCCGTGAACTTCTCCATTTCAAGATTCTTATCGAGGTTGAACCACCAGTACGCTCTTGATTTCCTCCGGTTGCTGCAGCAGCGACAAACATAAAGGAGGGAGTCACAAGTTTAAGCGGAGGTCAAGGTGTAAAACTCGACAATCGGCTGTTTGTCTGTGGCTTCTCTCTTTGATTTCCTGACCTCAGCGTGAGGCCAAAAGGATGTGAGTGCCGCACACCAGGCCACCAATGACTCAACTAGAGGCCAAGGACTCAGACACCGCAACAGGCGTTTCATAGTTATGAGGCCTCCAAGAACTATTTCCTGGAGTTACAGATGCTTGTTCTCTGACAAACAACTTAATGGCCGCACTTAACAGGCTCGGTCAGGGCGGGATCTGTATGGGAATGCATGACCTGTTTAAAACAGCAACAACTGTCTATAGATTTGAGTGTTAATGAGATCTTCTTGTTAGGTGCTTTGTTTATTCACATGGAGGCCATACAGAGCTAACACTTGTCACTGGTTGTCATGGTGACTGGTGTGATAAATACGCTCACAGATGTTCAGTCACCCTCTTCTCATACAAGTGTTTGAACTTTGAGCACATGTTTGACCTCACGTGTTGCGTAAACACACACACGGCAAATGTAGTTCGCATTTTATGGGCTGCATGACCCCGTTCGGAGCGTCGTAACGGCAGAATGTTTTAATAAAATGCTAAAGCGCCACATTTTCTTGCTAAGCGATGCCAGTAAAAATCCGCCTGCAGTTTGCCTTGAAGCAACGCCGCCACAGCGCCTGGGTGAGTGTAGAGCAGCGCCTCACGTCAGACAACAAGAAGGAGGTTAAAGCAAACACCTGGGGAAGCCCCTGCTCCGAGAAAGGAGGTCAGACTGGTTTATTTTCCCGACCTTATACCGGTTCTCCCAGTGGGGCCTTTGCTTTTGAAGATGTACCTCTTTGTGAAGTCTGTTCCTTAACCCCCGGGGGTCACAACCTTTTACCCCCTCACCCCCCCCCCCCCCCCTCGCCCTGACCTGGCTGATCCTGTTTCCCGGGACAGGATCAACTGTTGGCCTGCAGCTGTGGCCCCCCCACCCTCCCCCTCCACACACACACACGCACACACACACACACACATACACACAACCTCCCCAGCAGTACATTCAGGCCATTCTTCTAACGTTTCATGTAAATATGACAAGTGGCAGCAAGTCCTTTCTTTCCTGTCGTGCCTGATAGCCTCTTGACCCTTGCTGCTTCCCATGGCCTCCAAGTCTACATGCGGTAATTAGTCTTAAAAGGCCGAGAGTCTGAAAGGGTGGAAACAATAAGTCAAACACAGTGAGACTATTAGGTGTAAAGTACAAGAGTAATCTGCTATGATCAGTGATAGTTATTTTGAAAGCTCCCTTACTGGTGGCCATGTGCAAGCATGTAAACAGGCTCAATGTAATATTGATGACGAGCGAGAGTCCCTGTGGTCCACGGTGCCGCCTGTCAGCTTGAGGGATCTTGGCTGACACTGAAAGAACATGGATGCTATTTGCCGTGTCAGATGCGCACGAGGGCAAATGTTTTACAAACTGGCTAGGGAGAGCTAGCAATGTCAGTCTCTGTCTGCCAATGTCTTCTACCTCCGCGGAGCTTCTCAGAAGTGGAAGCATTCTGTCGTCAAGCCTGTTCACAGAAGTCTTTTGCTCGTGCATCTGAAGGTTTTGGTTTCTGGAGATAGATGCAAAACCCCTCTGCGGTAAATGTTTTCCGAGGTGATTCATTTCACTCTTGACTCGACTCTGACCTCAACTTATTCTCAGTTTACAGCTAAAGAAAGCAATGTTAACAGTCATCTCCCCAAATTTGAACTCTTTCATGTGAAGAATCTCATCTTCAGGAAGTGTATTCACCACTAATTTCCTGTATGTTTCATCGCGAACAGTCTTAGTTGATCTGCAGGGTCATGAACTTTCCAAGTAAACATTTCTCAAAATCCCCGCTAGAATGAGAAAGGGCAGTTCAGTGTCAGCCAGTCTGGCTGAGACCAGCTTGGGATGTGAACTTTGTGCTGACGGGGGCTAAGGGCCGTTTAGGACGAAGAATGCCAAATTTGAACTCTGCTGAGTTTGTGTTCTGATGTTCCACTCAATGTGAAGTCACACAGAACGGACTGAAAGACATGCAATCCGAAGGGATTTAGTTACATCTCAAAAACACTGAACAGGTTTGACAACGTGATGCAGTGTTTACAGGAAGTGTCACATTGTGAGATATGAAAAGAGGACAGAAATATGTTTGCCATCGATCAATATTCTGTAATGCTAAACGGCAGCATGAACGCTCATCTAACCGTTAGCATTGCTAAATGTTTTACTTGTTGCCTGCGTTTGGCCATGCTAGCAGTGTGGCTCTGTAGATGCTGGCCCACCACTGCGGTCCAAGCTGAAAGATCTCAGTGACTGTCGAATGGATTGCCATGAAATTTGGGGAAATGTCCACGTTCCCACCTGAATTGTAATAGCGTTCCATCTAGTGCCACCATCAGGTCAGATTTAAAAATTTGTCCTCAACTTTGTTTTATGACCTGCGAAGATAATGGCATTCCCATCAGCTTCTACTGTACTTTGTTAACTTTGTTAATGCTTGTTATGCTAACATGCTTAGCTAAGACGCCACGCTTTTGTTAGCATTTGGCTCAAAGCACCACGGTGCAGCCTCCCAGGGCTGCTGGCACGGCTGTACAGTTAGATTTCTCTTTGATCTTGTGCTTGAAATTATTTTATGTGGGATTTTTTGAACCCTTCGTAGGACACAGGATCTACATTTTGAGTGACAACTTATTAAAACGGTGCCTTCACCCTCATTTACATTCAGCACAGGTGAGTACATGTAATCTCTATCATCAAGGGAATGTTTTCCGCATTTCCTCCTTATCACTCGCTGGTAAAATACTGATTTTCACATAGACAAATTCCAGTTTGGGACTTTTAAAAAATCTCAATAAATATGAAATCTAGTTCATTACTGAAGGCGACTTCCTATTGGAAGTGGTGGACGCCGACCATAATAAGAATTAGAAACCTAGGAAATGTCTGGAATCCCTACAAATCAAGATGTTGCCAGGATGCCCTACAAGCAGCCACAACATAGTTTGACCACTTCACTTCTTTACGCTGGTGTAAAATCAATACTCATATCGCTCTCTGAGGAAACATCAGCAAAGGGAAAGGACACAATCAGTGTTGTTTATAATTAAATGACTATGTATTATTGCTGTCACGACTGTAACTAACCAACTGCAATCACACGTGTTCACTGACTATAAATAAGCCTTGCTGTGCTGAGATGCCCCTCAGGTACGCAGTGTTCCCTCTTACTGTATCATATATTAACATCTATGACAGACGTCCGTGTCTGTATTTGATATTAAATATGAGGATCAGCTACTAAAATGTCCATGTGACACTGTAATTTCCCCTGACCGCAGACACACCGAGGCTTATCTTTCTTATATGAAGACCAAGACCTCATACAGGGTCCCATGCTGTAGTCTGAAGGAAAAATGCTTCCAGGTGACACACAGTTATTTATGGTTTCATCTTTTATGAAAGATAAATATCCTTTCAGTGTTGAAAATAATTATATATCTACTGTATGCAAATATATAATATATCAATCAAATTCAGCCGTTATCGATTGTCTGGCTACTTTTCCACTTATAAAGATTATAATCTGTGCCTACATATCAGTTTCTTTTCTTATACTGTATATAAGCAAGCTGTTTGTATTCCATGGAATTATGTGTAATTAGATGAAGAATATTAAGATCCACCAATTATCAGTTAGACTCTCTGTGAATTTAAAAATGGTAAAACATAATGGGTTTCAGTTTACTGGGAGCAACTGGGCTCTCTGCCTGCTTCAAGAACAGATCCTCACTATTATGTCACATGTCATAGTGACTGTGCCACCTCATTTGGACTTAAAGCTATTATGTTATAGACAACATTTGTAAAAAAAATATATATATATATATATCACATCTCAATTTCTTATAGTGACCAGCACTAGAGTGGGTGGATGATAATGGATGATGCTTTGTCAGCCAGATTCAGAGACATGTAATTGTCACAAGCCCTTAGTTAATAAAAAAACCCAAATGCTTTAGTCACAATAACTCTACAGTATCCATCTGCAGCCTTGGAGCCTGGCCTGTCTCTAAAACCCCTGAGTGCAACATGGACAGTGAATAAAACCTGGCAAGTGTGCAAACAGACTCAAGAGGGCAGCACAGAGGAGATGAGCATGGATGCATTTCAAGAGTTTGTCTCCAGAATATTGTTGAAACATAGTGTGTGTACAGAGTGTCTGCATGGAGCCAGCTCCAACTGGCCTGTGTGGAAAGGGTCTTATTATAGCGACAGGCTATGGGCGCCATGGTCGGTGAGATTTGAATAAAATAAAGAAGAGAATCCTGGGGGGATGGGGAAAGGGCCGCTTCTCAAAATATTTTCATCTATTCGTTTTCATCAGCCTGCTTATTCTATGTCAGCGTCCCAGGAATGCGGACGCCAATCTGACGCATGCATCGAGTGGGATAAACTAATAGTCAACCTAGCAGCTAAAAGCACGTAAATCTTCATTAAATGTGGAGATTTAACAAGGAATTTGAATGATAATAATAATATACAGTGTGTGCCCAGAAAGCACGCTGTGTTTTTGGTGGATCACTGAACCGGACGGAGGATAGGGGGGATTTTAAATGTCCTGGTGTGAGTGAAGCTATTATCATACAGCCCCCAGGCTCACTTTCAGGATCCGTTTTGATCTTCAACAAACAAGCCCGAGCTCTTTACATCAGCTTGTCAGCCAAGGATCTGTTCAGACTGCTGCGGCTACCGTTTGACTTTGCCAATTGATTCATCAACTTATTTTCTGATTGGTTTCCTGACAGCTTCCCAGACTGATAGCTCTGCCTCCTGCCTTGAGGTCAACTGTGTGATGCGTCTTGCTCAGACAAGAGGGCCGTTTTAAGAGGTGTCCTGGGTGTTTAAGGTAACCTTCACACACTCTGGTGGTCGGTCAATACTTCAGCATGCTGCACATAGAAGTATAAAGTATTGATTACAGCGCAGTGCTGAGAATTGGGAACAGACTTTGTGATTTATAATGCTACTTGATTTACCAAGTGGAAACATTTTCATGATTCATTTGCTTAATCACATCCCTGCTGCTACTGTACGGGGCTGTTGTTATGCAAGCTGGTGGAGTACGTTGCCATCTGCTGGATAAACGTCTGAACGACAGTACAACGGATAGCTGATGTTTGTACTGAACTATGGCAAAAGAATACATTGACATCTACCATATGTTTGTGCACATCAATAAAATGGCACTCTGCATGATTTTAATAACCGTTCTTATGTATTCTTGGTAATGAAATTGCAAAATATATCATCATGAAAGCTTTCTTCTTAATGTCCCTGTTGTTGCTGCTAAATCCTTCCCCCCAATAATGCCACAAAGTTCTGACTATTCCCATTAATATTTATATGTGCTAGTTAGATGACACAGTTTGTGTGAACAAAGCACGCTGCCTGCTTCAGTTATAACTATTACAACAATGCTATTCCTGAACATCTAAAGGATGACCCAGTTCTGCATAACAGGACTGCTCTCTTCCAACTTGCACTGAATTAATCACAGCTGACAGATTTGAATGCCCAGTGTTTGGGATGTTGATGTTATTTCGTCTGTCTGAATTATTAGGCCAGAAATTGGACGACTGAATTTAGACCATTTATATTCACTGCCCGGCCAAAAAAAAAGGTCACCACCTGGATTTAACTAAGCAAATAGGTAAGAGCCTCCCATTGGATAGTCACTGCAGGGTGATGATGTTTCAGCTGGCAACAAGTTATTTAACTCTAACTGACGCAGTGAGAAGCTTCTCAGTTCTTAAACAACCATGTGGAAAGACACATCCTGTGGTCGTGGAAAAGATGTTCATCTGTTTCAGAAGGGTCAAATTATTGGCTGCATCAAGCAAACAAAACATCTAAGGAGATGCTGAAACTACTAACATTGGGTTAAGAACTTCAGAGTAAGAAGAGAGGCAGGTGAAGTGATGCTTCCATCATGCCTAGTGGGGGCAGTGCTGTGATCTGGGGCTGCTGCAGTTGGTCAGGTCCAGGTTCAGCAACGTTATGTGGCCAAAGAATGAAGTCATCTGACTACCTGAATATACTGAATGACCAGGTTATTCCATCTATGGATTGTTTCTCCCCTGATGGCACGGGCATATTCCAAGATGACAATGCCAGGATTCATCTGGCTCAAACTGTGAAAGAGAGGTTCAGGGAGCAGGAGGCATCATTTTCACACATGGATCGGCCTCCACAGAGTCCAGACCTGAACCTCATTGAGAATCTTTGGGATGTGCTGCAGACTTTGCGCAGTGGTCCGACTCTCCCATCATCAATACAAGATGTTGGTGAAAAATTAATGCATCTCTGGACAGAAATAAATGTTGTGACATTGCAGAAGCTTATCGTAACAATGCCACAGGGAATGCAGGCTGTAATCAGAGCTAAGGGCGGTCCAACCAAATATTAGTGTGTGACTGTGTTTTTGGCCTGGCAGAGTATAAACGGCAAAACCTGTGTTGTTTAACTGATGAAACCTCATGTCAGACTCCAGCACGGCCAGTAATGATTCTAGGGTTCACACACTGTAAAGCTAGCAGAGGCTGAGAGTTTGAGACGTTGCTGTGACTCCTTAAGTGATCAACGTTGTTCATAAAATGAACAAACTTGGAATTTGGTGTACTTGGTATACCTTGATATTTAAACACAGGTGGGCCCAAATCTGATAGGATTTAGACTTTTAAAATGGCTTCTAGCACATGGTGGTCCCTCAGGTTGAACTTGAGAATGGAACTTACATTGGATTCAGTGTAAAATGCCTAAAATCATTGTCACCTCTTTGCTTATTTATTCGTAAAAATCAGATTTGGAGGAAGTGTATCAATACCACAGTGTGACAATACTCCATTATGAGTAAACGTCCTGCTTTTAAAGTTTTACTAAAGTACAAGTACATAAGTATCATCAGCTGAAAGAAAAGTACAAGTACTCATTATGTATAACATGTATTTCAATGTATATAAGCTAATATTGCAGTTTTATCACATAACATGTAAACAGCACTTTAATGTTAGCTGATCGAAGTGGTGCTAATTTAAAATATTTTATATGATGACCATATTGTGTTTCTTTCGTAAAATAACTTTTAAAAATCTGCCTAGTTAGATTACTTGATCTGTTTCCCTTTAGAAACGAGTGAGAGAATCTTGGAAGAAGACAGAAAAGGTTTCTTTTCTTTAGAATCCAGAGACGTGTCACCTTATTTATTCATAACGCTAGTTGACTGCTATTAAAACAGGTGGAAATGATCTTAAAACAATGGCAGATTTGGCCACGTTATAGACAAATGATTCCAGTCATAGACACAAATTACTGGAGAAAATTACGATTTTTGCCGTGTTTACACTATGCAAAAATCTTAATCTACAAAAGGACTAAAAAATAACAATATCGTGGAGCAGAAGTATAAAGTAGCAGAAGATGGAAATACTCAAGTAAATCACAAGTACTTCAAATTTGTACTTAAGTACTTAAGTAGTTACTTTCCACCACTGTTACCTAGCAGCCAAAAACCAGCATCGGTGTTGTGGAAGCTGTGGCAGTGACCTGTATCTGAATCAGCACACTTACTCCACGTTTCCTGTTTGTGGCTGTTGCACAGGTTTGTGTTGCTGTTATATTATAGCGCCTCCTGGAGGCCAAATGGTAGCTCTTGCCTTAAAGGAAAAGATCAAGAGCAGGAGGCAACGGTTGAGCATTTCAGGTAAAGTAGAGGGCACATGGGGATGTCGAAGCCTTTATCTGGCTCAAGCAACACTATATTGAACAAACAACACTAAATAAAAGATAATGGCAACAGCACAAATGAATCATTTCTACGTTCATTAACCAAGTGAAATGAAATTGAAGGAAATCAAACTGAGATCAACCCGTAAGCAGACACTTATTCCTGTAAGGGCTTTTTGTAAAAAGAAAATAACGCAGTTGATCCCTTTGATACAGCGCCATTTCCTCCCCTTTCTTCTTACTGCTGTCATGTGGATATCATATATATTGTGGGATATTTAGAACTAAATAGAGTATTGACAAAGGCTCAGTATCGCCTGACAGTGACTGACATTTCTTATATGAAATCAAATCATTCTAGAAATTGTGATTACAAAAAATCAAGAATCAGTTGCAGTAAGTTCTAATTATTCCCCTAATTACTGGTGATGTCCATTATAATAACTCACTGGGTCAAATCTCTTGACCTTTGGTGTGTATTTCTAATATTATGATGTTGAACTAATAAAGCAGGCACTTTGAGTATTTGTTTTCACTCATTATATAATATATACAGTTATCATTTTATTAGACGGATCAATTGCTTTTAATTTGGCTTGTTGAATATGTTGACTTAGTGATGATTACTTTGCTTCTTCTGCATTGAAACCATTGTTTATAGCAACCTGTTTTTAAAGATCAGTTGCAGAAATTATTTTCCCAGAATGTCTATTAACAGGAAAGAGGAAATACCACAAACAAAATACCAACAACAACAAACAAAGTACGTCTTGAGGATTTGGTGCATAAGAACAAAACAGAGCCTACACAGCCTAACAAATCATGTAAAGCAAGAGATCAAAATTTAGCAACACGCCTGTCACAACTTTCTTGTCTGAATGCAAAACAGTTTTCACGTTGACTTGTTCAGTGTCCTTATAGAATATTAGGGTTATACCTACATGCAGTGGGACGTACTGTACCTATACATGATTGGATGTTTGATTCTTGTTGTTTCCATTGCACATAATATACCAAAACAGCATGTATCCATAGCTGGACAAACTATTGCCTGCATGGTCAGGTACTGATCAACCTTTCTAACATTTGACAAAGATAAGATTATTTAGCTTGTGGTAGTAGTTTGAAGTATAATATGGTTATTCTTTACTTCCTTTATAGGAACAAATGGGTGCTGCATCATATATGTTCAGAACAGAAACACCAAGACAGAAGAGTCCAATAATAGAAATACAGATATATTGAAGGTGCTACATTTGCAAGTGGAATTGCTTTTGTACTACCCAGGATAACATTTTTTCATTTATTTTTATATTAATTAAAACCATGTATTTACTCTTACAAGTGTGATTGTTTTTGGCCAAAATAATGAGGTTAATAAGGTAGTAGTGCTGAGAAGTGTTCGCGTTAAGGTCGTGAAGATCGAACTACACAACTGAACACAAATCCAGGAAGCACGTGGTCAATAATGAAATCAGGATCTTGTTATTCTTATTGTTTTATCCATGATTTCCTAAAGCCTGGCCCGTGACGTAATGCAATGCAGACAGACGAGAGTAATCGATCCCAGATCTCGGGCAAGGCAGAGCAATGTTTTCATGCGTGTTGTCGACCTGCGCTAGTCACTCGCTCTGCCATGGCGCTGACTGAGGAGGGGACGTCGTAGCACCGTGTTTTAATTCGCTTTAGTGAACAGTATCCCGTTCGTTTTGCTTCCCCTGGTTTGAATTTAATTACATTAATCTCTGAACCCGCCATGACCGTGGAGCAGAATGTCCTCCAGCAGCATTCTCAGAAGGTAAAGCTCACAGACGCTAACTTGATGGCTAGCTAACTTTAGCCTGAGCTAACTGTATAGCTACATAGTTTTAGGGGGGAAAGTATTAGCAGAGTCGGCTCCGTGGTCAGGTGGGTTAACGCTGAATGGTGTGTTATTAAGGTTACGAGCCATCCCTCGGTAAGGACCCGCTTGTAAATCGCAAGGAAATGAGTTTGAGCAAGGCCCGACGTTGTCTGTCCAATGTTTTGCTAGCTGTACGTTAGCTAACGCTGCCACGTAAAGTTGAGCAGGGGAAGGCTGATCCATGGCGCTGTTTGTGTAACGTTAACGTTAGCTTCCACCTCGGTAACGTTAGCTTCCTTAGCTAGATGCCGTCAACTGAAACAAACAAGGCCAAGTGACAGTGACATATATAAATAAATAAATAAATATAAAACGTTAGCGTCGTCGACTTCGTAGTAATAAGCAAATGCATCTTTTATTTTGTCTGGGCGCTTTGCTAAAGACATCTCATGATGTCACCATAGGTTACCACCGAGGGTGGTGTCCCGTCGGGAGCAGCGGATCCTCCGTGTTTGTGTGTGCAAATAGATCCTAGGTTACTCATCACATATCTGATGTCTTTGTTTACAGCGCACGGCCAGCTGCGAAGGCACAATCACAGCTGAGCGTTGACGCTTGGCGTAGGTCGAGTAGCGTGTGATGGCAGAGTATTAGGTTACATTTGATCATAGCCCACTCTGAAGTGACTTTACCAATGTGCTTTGGCTCCTAGATATGGGATTAACTCTGTGACCACCATGCCCAGCATTGCATAGCATAGCTCTGGCTGAAAGTATTCTTGATGTTTTCTCTGTCCAGGTGAAACGAAGTAATAATTTTGCACAAGTTATGTAATCACAGTCATGTTTCACCACACTGCAGACAATGCAGTACTTCGATTCTGCAGCTTTGTGCTTGTTGTGTTAAACCGACGCTCGCTTACTTGAAAAACGTAAGCTGAATGGGCCCGTGACAGAAGTCTGGAGCATAGGCACAAATAAATACTTAGCCTTCTGTTGATGACTCATACTTAAAAGTAGAAGTGTAACTCAAACCCTATTATGCAGCGAGTCTGACCTTTCCAGGGGCTGAAATGGAACCATATTGAATACATTTTTGAGCACTTTTAGTCCACAATACATGACTTGCCATTTGTAAATACATAGAAATACAATTACTTAGCTTACATACTAACCACTTTTAAAAGTCAGAATACAATGCTGTTCAGATCTGATTTGTCATAGTGGTTACAGTTGTGATGCATGATGAGAGCAGGGTGTGGTGCAGGTGTTCATGTCGTGTTTTTGGATACAACTCCTTCAAATGCACATAGCAGAAAGCAGCCATGACAACCTGATTGCGGATTTGCTGGGAATGCCACCATCTGTAACCTACTGCAAAGATTCAGACTTGTTCACGGTGCCATGCAGATCATTCTGTGGTGTTATTATCAAGCGTCCTCTTATTGGCTGATGACCAGTGTGACAAACGGCCATACCAGACGTGTCACATGGAGATGTGCGTGTGCACTTGTCTGAGTAACGGCTCGTGCGGTTGACTTGGCCCGAATCTATTACAGGTGGTGTAACTTCCCTAACACTTCGCTGACCCCACCACCCTCCCTGCCAACAAGCCTATCCCTCGGTCTCTGACAGCGACCACGGTCATCTTCATGTTTACTTGACTCCAGTGGCTGAAGCATGGCGATATGTAAAGCTTTTCTAAGTGCGTTCATTACAGTGCTATGAATGCCTTAGTAAGGGAGCGCTTTAGCATCAGCACACTGCAAACACGAGCAGCCATCATAACAACACTGACCTGCTGCAATTGGAGTCTTGAGAGGAAAAGCTGGGTTTTCTTTAGTTTTAATGTGCTGTTACAAATATTGATCAAGACTCTTTGAAAACTGGAAAGAAATGTGTCAATAATGTAGTGCGATAGTTTCTCTTTGTTTTATTTTTTTAGACTTTGTTTTTCGTGTAAATCAGCTGTGATCGTCTATGGAGGACCCAAACTGCCTGAATCAATAAATAAATGAGTCAATGAATATTAATATGACACTAAATGCTCCAGTATAATATTAAGAATAAATGTAGGAAATAATTCATCAATTGTGACAAATTCACATTTCTTTTTTAATTTGCTTATTTTCTATAGATTCCCAAATTTCTTTACTTTCCCATTACATTTCCCATATTATTAAGTGATTTGTACATTTAATTAATTTATTTCTGTACTATTTTCCCATTGCATTTTCTATCTGTTGCTGTGACCTAACATGCTACATGAGTATTAAGCTCACTGCTGAGTTGTGTATCCTTTTCTAGTAAACAGTGAGCGAGCATGGTCGCAGACAAATTGGCTTTAGTGCATTAAGGATATGCTATTACTCTAACAAAGTGTGTACTTTCTCCACTGACTCTGCCTAAACCAGGGGTGTCATTCTTACGGCCCGCCAATGGGTCCAGTCCGGCCCACCAATGGGTCCAGTCCGGCCCGCAGTATCAATGACTCCGGGCCCAAAACTCTCTCCCGGTCAGACATGACGGTGAAACACGTCCTGGTCTGGTCCTGAGGCTCCAAAACTGCTGTGTAAAGTTAACTAGAGTGAGGACAAAGTACATCCTGTGTGGTCCTTTCAAAATAAACGTACGTTTCTCCCTCAACGGTGTTCCTCGTATTGGCAGTTAAGGAGGATTACATTTTTTTGATAAACCGGAAATGGTCATTTCTGAATCCATAGTCAGCAGAGCGTTTGATCCGCACCACAGAGCATCAGAGCCCCTCGTCACTTTTCAAACCGTCGTTGTTTTCCGTGGTCAAGATTTTCCGCTGGAACCCTCATAATCAAAAATGTCGTTATCAAAAAGGAGAAAAGTGGACGCAGAGTGTCAAGTTCCTATTTATTCACAGAAGTGAGTGGGAAACCGTGCCTGTCGTCATCCAACTTGAAATAACTGATTTGCAGTGTGATGCAGATCTAAAGGACAAATTTGCCTCAGTGGGCTTGGACACTGTTTATCAGTATCTCTTGCCAGGGTTCCCCAAATTAACAGCA
>JAVQJF010043991.1:0-17392 GCA_036023855.1 Gadopsis marmoratus | reverse complement strand
CTCCTCTCCTCTCCTGTCCTGTCCTGTCCTGTCCTCTCCTCTCCTCTCCCCTCCTCTCCTCTCCTCTCCTCTCCTCTCCTCTCCTCTCCAACATGACTTCCCTGTCGGGGACCAAGGAGAGGTCTGTGAGCAGCCGGAGCAGAAAATATGGGGTAGGTTATTCATTCCAGTAGCCGAGGGGTGGACACACCTCTGTTAGACTACCTATAAGCCTGGTAAACATAAAAACGTATTATCCATTCAGTGATGCGTGCACTTCGTCTCCCATAACCACCCATTTTAATAGGAGACTGTAGTTTGCTCACCTTGCTTTCCAGGCGGATAATGAATCTAAAACTCAGGAAAGCTCAGTAGATTTGTGTTCATGCTGCTGGTTAATTGCTTTGTGAACATCACATTTCACACATCAGGGCTTGTGGTGTCACAACAGTGGCATGCATTTTCACTGACAGATCTCCCACATTTCTTTTTTTATTATCACTCTGGGGCCCGAGCAGCTAAATTAGTATTAGACTCACACAGGTCCGTGTCACTGCCTACCTCCTACAGCCTAATTAGTGTAAATTTATAGCACAGGGTTGGCTCACATTATACCCACCTCTTCACTTGGAGATGATTGAGCATTCCAACCTATCAGCCTACTCATTGCTTTCTTATTATAGCTCTTGCGAGGGATTACAGTAGCTATAGTACCCAACCTCTCTAGCCACCACCACATCAGTGGGTCTGTTCTCTCTGACTGGATTTGCCCAGCCGCAAAATATCTCATTTTCAACTCCTGGTGGCTCATTTGATGTTCCCATGTGGCTGTCTGAGTAGAGAAAAATATCTCCACACAGAATCTGACTTCATCTTATTTAGACGGTAATAGAAGCATCCAATATGTTGACTGCCTTGTAGCATCATCGCAGTAAATTTTTAAGATTGCTTCCTGTTCGTGCGTTTTTAATTGTCTGACCATTTGATTTAATGTCCCAATAAGACTCATTGTCTACCCATGGACTCTCCCATCCCCTGTGTGTGTTATTGGCATGATATACTGCCAACTGTCTACTGTCACTGCATGTTTAGCCTGAAAATGTCTTTCCAAAACAAGATATTCACCATTCATGAATTGTTGGCGTGTAGGCTAAGCGTGGATATTGAAGCAGCGACTCAGGTTCTATTTTTCAGTGAGAAGAATTTGTTTTTAATTCTGTCTCATGAATGCCACATAAAAGTTCAACAGACCCACACACAGTGAGTGATTGGATGGACTAAATTCAACCCGACATGTAGCAACGGTGTATGTAGAGAACACACACATTAATATTTTGCTTTACAGGCAAAATGCAAATAGCTTGAATTTTAATTGGCATGATAGAATACATGTGCCTTCAGCCCCTCCTCATTATTTTTTTCTCATCCCAACCTATGCAACCTGTTGTGTGCGTCGGGATGAGTGGGATGTTGCGCATGTTCACACAATGTAGGCTTTTTTCATGGCACACATTCAACTTGTCAAAGCAGAAAAGCACAGGTGTAATTAGGAATAACTTTAATAATAACATTAATGTTGGCTCTGTTCCATTTATGTTTCCCTGTAAACTAAACCAGTGAGCCAGTATGCACAATAGCAGGGCCCTGCCATTGCAAAACCTATGGGGAATTCAGTCATCATTAATTAATATTCTTATTTACACCTGTGCTTTTCCGGCTATGACATGTCAAAATATCTGCCGTGAAAAAGTTCTATTAGTCAAGTTTTGCTCTTTAAAAAAAAAAATCTTTCACAGATGCCTGACACTTCCCCGACCAAATCTGCCTCCTTCTTCCCGGACACATGGTACCGAAAGGCCTATGAAGAAACCACCCGCTCCAGCACGCGCCCCGCCCCGGAGGGAGCCGGCTCTATGCCGAGCTCCACAGGCACCCCGTCCCCAGGCTCAGGAATCTCCTCACCAGGGTCCTTCTCTGGATCACCGGGGACCATCTCTCCGGGGATTGGGACAGAATCGCCTGGTTCGCTGGGTGGCTCCCCAGGTTTTGGGACAGGATCACCGGCCTCAGGCAGTGGAAGTTCCCCTGGTAGTGAAAGAGGGATATGGTGTGAGAACTGCAACGCTAGGCTGACAGAGCTGAAACGACAAGCACTGAAACTGCTCATCCCTGGACCTTACTCCAGCAAGGTAAAAACTAGATTGTCTGCTTGTCCTTCTGTCGTATGGTGTGTATGGATGTGTGTGTGAATCCTATTGCATATGTTTTTGTACTACCTGTTCTGTCAGCCAGTGGAGAGGTGGTTCTGCTCGGTAGCATAGCCTCCAACAATAACTTGTGCCTTCATTAATTGTGGCATTTGGACAGTGACACTTATTAACTTGGATGCTTATGAAAGACTGGGCCTCTAATCATTCTCTTCTTTTGTGTCTTGCTGTGTAGTCAGAGTTATTGTTCTCATAAATCATAGGGATACTGTAATTTGCCCAAGCCTCATTCGACCAGCTGTGGAACAGAGCAAAGACCAAACAGCCTGTGAGATTTAGGATAATTATTGTCTCTGAAGCTGTTAATCAATTACTGACACAGTGACAAAAACAATAATAGATGACACAGACAAGACTATTTAGATTTTTGTTTTAGAGTTTTCCAATTTACCCGATTGATCATATCACCAAAATCGCTGAGTTCACTTTATTCTATACTGTATTCTGTAATGCTTTTCTCCTTTTGAGAGAATTAACATGATGGATTACGGAAAGACATTGACCATGTCAAGCAGATGTTAATCCATACACAGTAGATTGCTGCCTTCTTCAAGTTTTCTTTGACAGGTAATTTCTTTGTTTCAGTGGGTAATCCATATAATCCATTTTCATTTTCATTAGCACAGTGATTCTCAACAGGCAGACCATGAGCCCCAGAGCGCTTATGATATAGTATCAAATAATATACTGTACAAATTTATCACCATGTATATAAATATATATTTTTCTGTTTGGTCTTGCAACATACTGAATAGTCAGCCTACACTGAATAGTTTTCTAGGTCATAAATTATGATTAATGAACAAAAGGAGCCTACATTAACAATAACAACAACAACAGGAGGGAATCAATGTGTTTCATGCAGGTTGTATTGTTGTACTTGGGTCAGATAAATACAGTACATTTTGATTTTGACATTGGTTTGGTTCATAAAAAAATGGGTGGTTATGCATATAGAAAGAATGGAAAAAACGTAACCTACTGGCAGAGCTTTTGACTCTGCATAATGTTTAAACATGTTGCCTCTGGCTCCTGCTGCAGTTGACTGAATTTTAGTTATGATTACGGGGGGGGGGGGGGGTTACACAAAAGCTTGGGGTTAACTGGTAACAATAAGCACGGATTATGCATCATTGGGCTAATAAAGTGCAACCAGTGAGAGGGAGTCAGATATGGGACTACAGTGGCTTAGAGAGTTACTGTACAGTCTGTAAGACAGATACAGAGGTGGAGACATGACAGTTGGAAAGTGTTAGGAGCAGTGGCGGTTAATGGGGACTGTTGGTGGGCAGACCACTAATTAAAATGTTATTTGTGAGGTTGGGTTCAGTTCAGGCTGATTAAAGCTTCCCCATTGCGGTTGACTTTATTGCAGTTTAGAATAAGCACA
Source organism: Gadopsis marmoratus (assembly GCA_036023855.1). Classification (NCBI taxonomy): domain Eukaryota; kingdom Metazoa; phylum Chordata; class Actinopteri; order Centrarchiformes; family Percichthyidae; genus Gadopsis; species Gadopsis marmoratus. The sequence goes on along the minus strand of JAVQJF010043991.1, from coordinate 13,756 downwards.
GGCACATAACTTACAGTTTTGTAATTGGTGAAGGTACTGTGGAAAACGTATCTGCATATAACTTAAATTGAGCAGAGTACACTTTTAACAGCTGCAGATATGAAAACGGACTTAAAAGTATCACTGAACCCAGCAAACAAAACTTTGGCATACAGGTTAAAAACAGTCATCGCAAGCCAAACTATCCTTCTTTGGCTCAAGGATTGTGTCGATGAAAATGGATGGAATGGGACGCTCAATAGGACTTTGTACACAAGTGTGTGCTAGACCCTACACTCAATACACTGGATAATTCATAGTAATTTCGCAGTCAGAAGAGTGAACATGTGCCTCTGACATGCAATCTTAAATGTGTTATTTTGTGGTTCTGATTCAGGTTTCCTGCTCAGCTCAGCTAAAATTAAGTAATCAAGCTGTCAATTAGATATTTCATGGTGCTAAAACAATGGTAAATGGTATAACTCATTTTATATTCGCATGAAGGACTTAAAACAACCTGTGAAGGTGAACCCCAAATTAAGATGCACTGCCTGTTGAATCTTTGTATACCCAACCGAACAATTGCCAACATTCTGATACATGTCCATCTCTCTGTCATTGGTTGTGCGAGCAAACCTGCAACACTGTTACATAGGTGACAGGTTTTACAGACACATTTTCAGTTAGGAGCTGTCCTGAATGGTCATTATCCTCTGCTATTGGCCACCGAGCAGCAGCATCAGCAGTGGTTAGTTTTGTTGCTTAAAAACACCTCTGGGATCATGATGGAAGAATTGAACATTGTTGCAGTCATTTCAGCCAGTCAAGTCTTCCTGGCTGGTTTTCTGTCTTACAGTGTGGTTTCTTCCTCATATACTCTTCTTATAGGAGTGAACTGACCTACGCGGGTGTGTTATGTTTGGGGTAAGCTGAACTCATGTCCTTGGTGAAAAAATGTGACCTAATAATCCTTCTCCTTCACCAAATGTGCCAGAGCAGCACTTTGGCTGAGTGTATGTGTGTGTGTCCGTGTCCCTTCCTGTTGTGCTGTGAGCAGACTCATGTTATCCCCACAGGACACTGGGACATATTTGACCCCTCACAGCTAGAAAAAAAACACACATCCACCAACCGCTATGCCCCCTTCAACATACACACACACACTCACATCTCTGAACAATGCAGACGTGTCTTTGTCTCTGGATATGAATACATGATAGGTCATGCTTGAGCCATGCTAGCCACGCACACACACACACACACACTGACCTGCAGACATCCAAACTTCAAAATATTCAGACCATTGAAGGTCATTATTAGCATAGTATTAACCATGTGAGAATGTGTGTGTGTTTGTCACTGTGTTCATTTGTGCTTGTAGGGCATTTAGCATGTTTGTGCGGCAGTTTGTAAGAGCATTCTGTGTGTGAATACAGAAACACGCACAAACACATACACACACATTTAATGTCCATGTTAGACTTTGTTGCTATGCTTAAATGTCAAGATATTAGATTGCGGCTGATGGAGCAGTGTTTGTCTATGTGTGTGTGTGTGTGTGTGTGTGTGCTCATCCACTGGTTTATTGGATGAGCAAGCATTAGTTAGTGCAAACAAAGTGTTTTTTGTTCAGTGTTTATTTGCTGTCCAATAAAGGACACAGAGAGGGTATCAGCCAGTCATTCAACAGTCATCTGCTCCCTAGTGGCTCTAAGGAGACATGACAGTTTACAGATGAAGAGATTGAAGGCAGATAAATATGGACTGAGAGACTTATTTCATATACCTACTTAGTCAGGTGAATAAAGGAGCTAGTGAGAGGAGGAGGGGGAGAGAGGCAGGTCATATCGCTGGGGGCAGTGTTCTGTTGAGGGATTAAAATGAGCAGAGAAGGTTTTCAGGTTTCGACACACGCACACGCAAAATGCACAGGCACTTGTAACCACAGCACATCTGGCTACACAGCTGTACTCACTTACGGCCTCTGTCCCTGCTCTACTGGTGTGTATAGCCGTGTGTCGGCCTGCGTGTGTATTCATCCCTTGTATCCACACCCAAATCATAAATGGATGCAGGGTGATCTGTTTTTGGTTGGTCCACTTCAGCTCAGGAAAGTGGGTCACTCTCTGTGTGTGTGTGTGTGTGTGTTTTAGTCACCAGTAAAGTGTCTGTTTTAGATCAGCTAAAAGTCAAAACCATGTATGTTTATGAAGTGAAATGTACACAGTTCCACTTCAGACATAAAAAATGAAACCAAAAAAGGACATGTTTGTGAATATATTGGACCCTGAGGACCTCTTACTGGCAACTTGAGATTTACTGAGATTGCTTTCATCTGTACGTTTTTTTTATTTGAACATTATGTGAAGTACAAAATACTGGGGATGCACTTAAAATGTTTATAATAGCAGATCTAATGGTGTGTCTGCCTAGATTTGGCTGTAGATTAAACAGCTGGCAGCAGCAGCTTCTACAGTACATAGATTTTTGACTTTAATGCACATTAAAGGCTGGGATCACACATACAGAGCTGTGGCATGAGAACCAGAAAGCTTTCTATGGCATATGGGGGAGTCATTATTCACATTTTTGTCGTTTGTCATGACAAATGTTTGGCCAACTTTAGTTACTGTTACTGTAAACTCAAACAAAGCCAATCGTTATCAATCCAGAATTATTTATTTCAGCCTTTCTCTCTGTACTCACCCTTGCAAACAAACTACTATCACTATCTAACTATAGAATTTTATCATGTTTTTTTTACATCCAGAAAACATTTGTGAGGAATTTAGGTCTCCTCATACATCCTCTGTACTGTACCTGGACAAGTTAGATCACAAACTACTCAACAAAGTATTAGTGTCACTTACTGTACCTCTGAGTTGGTGACATTTTGGTGCTTCATCTTTGAGAAAAACAGCTAATTTAATTACTAGTAATCTGAAGTGAAGAATGCTGATTCCATCTTCTCAATGTAGGGATTTGCTGCTTTTCTTTTGTTTTATTTCAATGTAAATTGAATATCTTTGGGTTTTTGACTAATGGTTGGACAAAAAAAGCCATTTTAACTATTTTAACTTTTGTAACTATTTGCACATTTTTCACCCTTTCCAGACATTTTACAGAAACATTAATGTAACAGATTAAATCAATAATGGAAACAATTGTTATTTTCAGTCCTAAATACATCCCAGTGTAATTGTTATACATTGCACCAGTGGATTGTACCCTGTGCAGCACTATCTATAATCACAACCTGCACACCTGGCACAATCATTGTTATTCTCCAAATATACATGTAACAAGCATTTAAATGTGCTGTGCTAAACACCCACATCCTTTCAATTAGATGCATAATTACTGTTGAAAGTATTAACTCTAAGGCTGTCAACCAAATCCTAACATTCAACAATACCCAACATAAAGAAAACGCCCACATCAAGAGATGTTGTAGAACATGTGACCATCAGGTGAACTAGAAACTGAGGTTCAGAGTTTATGGCCATTCAGATGCCTTTCCAACCCACAGAAACAAGTGGGGTTAGCACTCATGTGGATATAATCAATTTAACTCCAATTTAATCCCAGTCACTAGGTGATTTTCACCCAAAACCGGTAATTTGTCTGTAATTAGTCTACTTATCAGATCAAATGGTGGGGTATTATTTCTCTACTGTCTGTCCTCAAAGGGATGTATTTCTGAATGCAGGTAGCTAGCTATCCTGTAATAACCAAATCCCATAACACTACAAAAGCAGGCCTCCGGTAACCACAGCAGCTGGTGTTGCCACGGCAGTGACGTGTGACAGATGTGAGTCGCATACATATCTCCATCAGCTTTAATGGGCTCCTCATAGCTGTGTGTATGTGTTGGTGAGGAGCAGAGAGAGGGTGAAAATATATGGCACTCCTGTGAATAATAGCACGTGCATGCTTGCAATTTTGGCAAGAGGTAAGAGAGAATATAAATAGTTACAGTAGTGTGATAGTGTGTGCACATGCGTGTGTGTGAGAGAGAGAGAGCAATCATGCCGTCCTGATGCCTTTCAGGTGTGAAAGACATTACCATATAAAGAGGTGGCTTCATCAATAACAGCAAGACGGTGTGGATGGATGGATGGATGTGTACGTGTGTGTGTGTGTGTGTGTGTGTGTTAGGGGAGGGATGCTGATGCAGGTGGAATTGAAGAGCTTCTCACTGGGATTATATAAATTTGTATCTCCAAGCGCACAAACATACACACCATCTCAGGATGTAGTATTACTTACTGCACATTCTCTATTTTAATGCAATAACTTTATTGGTATTTATCAGAAACGTTATTGTTATAATAACATGCGAGGATTTGTGTGCATATCTAAGCACTTTTAAAATGTAGGTATTTATAATCTAAAAAACATATTCAACTACAAAGTATAACATATAATCATTATTATATACATAGAATGATCCTTAAACCTACAAAGCCTGTCCTGTGAAAACGTGAGTCGACATGGACACTACAATGTCCACAGTTTACAGACAAAGATACGGCAAACAAAAATCATCCAAACATCAGTCCAAAATGCCTCGTTGATGAGCTGGTGGGTCAAGAGACTGGCAGAACTCCTTCAAGCTAGCAGATGGGCCTATATGTAAGTGAGTAAATAACATCTTGGAACAGCAGAACAGAAAAGGAGGAAGACCATTTTCCCTAATAGTGCTATCATTGTCATTACAGCCACTGACCCAGAGCGGACACACTTAATTAGACTAACTACCACAGCCAGTAGGCTGCCACAGTCAGCACACTGTGTATGTGTGTGTGTGACCTGTCTGTTTATGAAGAGAGGCTACAAACAGCTCTGCCAGTTCGACAGCAGATGATGAATTTGAGTTTGCCAATAAGAATCAGAATCAGATTCATTGCTAAGTAGGTTTTCACTTGCTTTGGTCAATTGGTTCATAACAACTTCAAAAAATATATAAAATAAGTAAAAATAAGAAAATTTAAAAGAAAGCAAAAACTGTATACTGTACAATGTGTGTTAATTAGGACGTTTAACACAAAAACACACAATTAGAACCAGTTATTTGCACATGGATGTGCAAAGTAGCACATGTTTGCACAGTGGACAAACTGGTAACACGCTATTACCAGTTTGCTTTATTTAGAACTACATTAAAGAGACTAAATGGACCAAAGCCTGTTTTTTGTTGCTTGGTATTAGTATAGTGAATGCTTGCTGGTTTCCCTTTTAATGACTTCCTGGTAAGTTAAGGTTAAAGCATACATACATGATATGGGGCATCCTGCTGGTTAAATTGTCTTGATTTTGCTTTCTTCTGTCAAATAAAGTATAAATAATTAAACATATAGATTTTTTGTCACACTTAAAGCAGTGACAAAGAAAAACCCGTTTTAAATGTATTGCATCTCTGCATACAGCATCTCACAGACCAAAACAAACATACCCACTACTCCGACAACACATTGCAAATCGCACGCATGAGTGAACACAGTCTGGCACACAACAGTGTGTACAGATATACACACAATACACACACCAAGGCACCCCGAGGTTCACATTGAAAACACACACAAATGAGCTACCAGATGCCAGTGTGTGCATCTGTGTATGTGCACTACCAGGAACACATGGATACTACTGGATGATGGTGAAAGTGGCAACAGCACCTGCTGCCATGAGGTCCACAGCTACCATGGCAACTGCCTCTCCATCACTTCCACAGAAATAAGTAGAGAATATTATAGAGTAGATATGTATCTGTCTCCTCCTGCCTAGAGTTTCATATATGGTATGTTTGTGTGCGTGCTGATACAAAGTTTATCTTCTATATATGCATTATATTCTAGATATAGAATATTGCTTTATATATTTAAGTTTTGTATGTGCATATCTATCTGTCTTTTATCTCTGTGTATCCATTTTTAAAAGTTTTTCAGTTCCATCATCCAGAGCCAAGATGAAAACTGAAAATGTCCCAGTAGACGCAGATGCCAGCTCCAGCACTCTGTGACACTGTGAAGTCTCGGTTTATTAACGGTTTATTCAAAGACCTGCTAACCGCACTTTTAAGATTAGCCAGCCTGCTGTCATAAGCTGATATATCACACAGAAGCACGCTCATGCACTCACGCAAACACACCTCACACACGCGCACACCATCACAGGCTATCACATAGTCCGATATAACACATCTATCTTCGGCATCTCACACTAGGAAAATCTCATGACAGGCTGAGGTGTGAGTGACGTGGATGACGTGAATGTGTGTGTGTGTGTGTGTGTTTTTTATCTTTGTGAAAACTAAAGATTTCAACTTTCAAAGTAACTTGCAATGCTTTCACTTGCAAAGTGAGGGCATTTTGGCTGGGCCTTATTTCTTCGATGGACTATTTTTGGGTCAGGATTTTAGGGTTACATTAGAGCGATAAAGATAAAATATGCATGCGTGCATGTTGGGGTGTCGAATAAGGTGAATCAGTTCTTTATTTAATAATAAAACTTTATTTATTTGGTACCTTTGCATACACATTAGTGCTTATGTACAAAAATTGCGTTGACAAACAGTTAATACTGTAATACAATTTTACAGGTATACAAACTCCATTAAAATAGCAACACTGAGTACCAATAGGTTTGACTTCACCTTTCATAAAAACACACTTTCTGCCACTTTTATTAGTCCAGTAAACAGCTGCTTAGCAGACGACATGCTGAATAAAAAGTCAAGTCTTTCTGTTAGGTTTGTCCAAGTATTTAATCTTGATGTTAATGTTTGGATGTGTAGCAGCGTCGGATGAATATAAAAGAAGGGATGTCATCATGCTACGTCTGCTCAATATAGACAAAACTAGATAATTTTGAAGCGGTGTCTAAAGGGTCAGTTTTATTTCTGTCAAGCACACACAAACACATACGTTTTGCACATTTCCTTGCCACTGTCGCATAGTGCTTGCTCATGGTGGAATTGTTGGGTCTGTAGATATAGAGTTGGCTTGGACTTGCTCAAGTGCTATGAGATAACTTTGTTATGATATAGCGCTATATAAATAAAATTTGATTTGATGATTTGATTTGATGTGTATAGATATGTCTGAGTGACCATGACAAATTTGGTGGCGTTTTACTAATAGGTGGCGCTGTAGCAGCATCATCTAACTATGAAAAGGAAGGAATCCCTCTGTCTACATTGTACTAGTACATCTGAAATGCTGTCAAACTATCAAAATGTTTGACTCTACCATGGTACCATGATAACATCTAGCTGAAGTTTCTACTCAGGTCACAGAATCCAATGGGTCACATATAACGGGTGTTAATTCAGTGCAGTTTTATTTATATAGCACCATATCATAAAGTTATCTCAGGGCCACTCTGTTACACCTGTTATCTCAAGATACAAGATAAGACCTCCATTTGTTTTTCTTGGGTGAATGTAATGTTCTTCCATAGATTTTCAATATTTATTGTGTGGAGAGGAGAGTGTGACCTGAAAAGGTCAGGGGATCAAGACAACTATATGGCGTAATCCTGTCATGAATATTCACCAGACTCCATGATAACATCATATAATTTCAGTGTCAGATGCGTAAGCAGCGGGGAAAGGGCCCACATGCAGGCAGCGCAGGTGATTTGGAGCTGATCAATGATGTATTTAACTAAAAGAACACTTACAGACAGGTAAGGCTGTTACAGATAGATGGGTAGGTAAGTCCAGGTCCAGAGACAAAACCAAAAGTAAGCATGCACAGGAGCCAGACCGCGCCATGGACAAATACATCCAAGATGTAGGGTGCAGACCGAAGACCACAAGGCCGCAGCAGTGGCTCAGCGACTGCTGCAGCAGCTGGCAGGATGAGGTGTTGGCCGGACCGCCGACTGGAACACCGGAACAGGGAGACTCCGAGGCGCAGGGGTGTGGAGACCCCAAATGGTGTAGGGAACCATGATTACCAAGCCTTCTGCAGCCCCCATGGGTCACTGAGAACATGGCCAGGAGAGTGCTCCCAAAGGGTGACCGCTGGGCATCGAATAGTCTCCTCACAGTCCTGATCCCATTGGGAAAATGTCCTTAAGTACCCCAAAATCCTTCCAGTTGAAAGTCAGAGGGAAAGGCTGGCTGTCTGCAGGACTCTCTCCAAGAGTCTCTCTAAAAAAGTGTGTCTCCTGGAGGTGAGACATACTGAATGACTCACACAGTGACCACCTTTCCTCCCCAGTTTGAGGAGACTTTTTTTATTGTGAAAGAAGACTCCACTTTGTATTATCGGGTGGCCCCTGAGGACGAACTCATTTCTTAGTTTTCATTTCTCATTTAATTCACCCTAATTGGTGTGAATGATATCAATCTTGAATGATACCTGCATTTCGTATTGGCAGAGAAAAATGAGAAACATTTCTGCTACGGTAAGTTGGTGTCAGTTTTATATTGTTTTTAACCATTCTAACTATACACTATTAATGGAATCCACTGTAAAACAGGTATGTTCAATGGCAGCATTTCGGGCTGTTTGATCTTTTCTTGACCTTGAAATTCCCTCTGTTGCACCAAAATATTCATGTGTTGCAGGCAGAGTCTGCCAGCATATTTCTCTGCTGCTAAAAACACACTAGCTTTGTGCTAACTACTGCGACTAAGCTCTTCTACTATTTGTGCTTCAAAACTCTCTCACTTACTCTACATGTCCTTGGCGGTGGAAGCTGTACAACATATCCACAAACATCAATTCTGCATAGCATATTAAATTATGAATACTGGATCCTAGAAATCATGTTAGATCAGTACATCTTGGAAAAGAAACATTACCTCCCAAGAAAGGAATTATAGATTCACCTGTTAAGTGAATTTAATTGAATTATACATCATGAACTGTGGGGTTCCTGCTAACCAATACAAAAAACAGTTAACAGAGGGAAATAGGTGAGTCGAAAAGTTATTTTTGGACACTGATCAAGATGCATCGATAATCGTTTTATAATTGGATCTCTGAATCAGAATTGAATGGAATTGTGCGATGCCTAGAGATTCACACACCTACTTTTAATGCTGCAGAACACGTTGTGATTGAAATGCAATCAGGCCAAACAGACCACAATGTGAGGTGGTCTGACTCACATTGTGATCAGAGCTTAGCCAGATGTTAATGACATCTGTAAAGTTTGAACCCATTCTTCAGAAACAAAAAGTTCTTCCTGCTACCTTTAGCAGGCCAGGCTGTAGTGAACGAGTTATGATTTAGAAATGAATGGCATCCATCCATGGCAAGGCTTCTGGGACTGTCCATGTTGACAAGTACATCTAACTTGCATATTGATTTCTGATTGCAGTGTTAGCAGAAGTGAGAAGAAAACTTAATAGCAGGTGTAAATGTAAAGGGCTGTGATCAGATGCCATTCAGATAATGTAACCAGATGCAGATCACATGTTACTACCAGGTGGAAATGGGGCCTTGAAATGTAGTAGGCCTACGGTGCATAATAAATATTATATACAGTACATTATGGTCATCACTGTGAAGCATTTCTCCATTTGTTAAGCTATTGTTGCTCAGCTGTGTGCGCTGTAGGGTTGTGCAATAAAAAAGAAAATCGGACCCTTCATGTATAGTAGACAGTAAAGCAAGGTGGTGGCAAATTCTGAAGGAACTCTGGTTGTTGTACAGCTTTTGGTCTGACACTTCCCCATGTTAGTGTCCTCTTCAAAAGGATCTCACTGGCTGCAACATATTTCAAAGTGTTTTTAATATGGTATGCTTTGCTTATCTATTCCATTGCAAAATGTATAATAAGATGTACTATAAATGTTGCCTCATTAAGTGGCCAAAAGGTTACAAGAAAAATGTACAATAAACAGATGGAAGGAACAAAATCTTGAGCTACCCTTGGCCCGTCCTTAAGGCACCCCAGGGTGCCATAGTCCCTACTCTGGATACTCCTGCCTTAGTGTGAGTGAATGTGAAATCTCTTAATGCTTAGTGCCTGCAAGATGTTCTTTTCTGGCCCTTCTCTTCCAGCAGGCCACAGTAAGGAGGTCATGACTGTTTGTGTTTGCTCCACAGGCATTGTGGGCCAACAGTGTGTCCCGAGAGAGCCACTGAAGTGAAGCCAACCAACCTGTGAGACAGCTGCCGCCAGTGATCCAGTGAGACCTGATCTAAAAGTCTGATATACGCTGGCACTCTACGGGCCTCAGACAGCCGCCATTATAAATGTATGCACTCACAAGCTCTGACTTGCTGTACGCTGTGAAAAGTCATAAAGAAAAAAAAGAAAAAATACCCAGATGTTTTATCAAAGTGTCTGGAAGTTGAATTAAAGTTAAATTAGCTGTGGTAATTGCTGCGGTGACAAGACGGGACACAGAATCAGGACTTCTCTCCTTGGCATTAGAAGGAGGCTGTTTATTCCAAACAAACACACCTTCAGTGAAAAGACATGGTTATCCCCAAGGAAAGTCTCAGGTTATTTGTGAAATGGCATCTGACTTTCTCCATCTGCTCTGTGCGTGTATTGAGAAGAAGGGTGGGGGGTAATTAGAGTTAAGGCATAAAACGAAGCACGAACAGAGCCTTATAGCTGTTCCTGAAACTGAATGAGAGCTGAGATGCATCACCATGGAGACCAGTCACTTTCATGGGATGCGTCACTCAAAGCAAATTAAATAATTGCCATTTAATCTGTTCTTGGATTTGTCAGTGAATCCATTACTTGTTACTGACACACGCGATCAACTATTCTGCTCACTATAAACTGGTTTCCAGTTTCACACTCAGGGCAAAAATATACTGAAACAAGTGTCACTTAACTCCAATGGAAATATGAGAAATTTAAGAGCAAAACATTCAATTCAATTCAGTTTTATTTATATAGCGCTATATCATAACAGAGTTCTCTCATAGCACTTGTTAACATAGAGCAAGTCTATACCAGCTCTATATGTATAGACCCAACAATTCCACCATGAGCAGCACTAGGCGACAGTGGCAAGGAAAAACTGCAGGCAGAAACCTCGAACAGAACCAGGCTCTGGGTGGGCGGTCATCTGCCTCGACCGGTTGGGTACATACATCCAAAAATGTAAAAAACAAAAAACAAAAATAGAATTCTGCCACCTGGCTAGTAATGTTATGAAAATTGTAATTTCACAAGACTCAACCATAAAAAAACAAATGTAGTCTTGTAAGGAAAAGGCAAAACACAGGATTCACTAAGAGTATTACAAGATAAAAATATTTTCATGTATGTTTTTCATGAAATGTTATGTTGAGGTGTATTCGAACCCTAGAAAGCAGCACACGAACAGAGCAGTTGCAGATGACTTGGAGATTTATTGTGATACATGCAAGCAAGGTGATGTCGGGGATCTAAAGCTGCTGGATGGGGAGGGGGTTTCCGCACGGCTGGGCAGGCCAGAGCGTAGAGCTGACTGTGGCTGGAAAGGCTAGAAGACAGGCTCAATCGCCTGACAGAGCTCCACAGAACAGGATGACAAGTTGGTAGAGGCAGGGGGTTAAGAGATGAGTCAAGGCCTAATATCTTGCAAATGTTTAAGGATGGGCTCATCGTGTTCCTGCAGCATGTCAATAAGCAGGTCCACATATTTGAAAACCGTTTCTGTTTGGATTAAGCCTTTTTCAGAATGTAGCATTTTCCTATTAAGATGTTGGCTTTTTTTGGGTTTCGGGATCATTCTTTGAACATGTATACAGCACATTTGGAATTTGCGTCTCAGTTGGGTGTTTTTAGTGCACTTTGCAACGCACAGCCTTTTACCTGTTTACCTGTTGGTCTGTGCGCTGTAAGCAAAATGACTAGCTAGCTGTTTTGCAAGGCTGGGGTGGAGATGCATGCAGAAAAGAAAAGCCCACATTTCTGATGGGAAGGAGAAACACACCTACTTTTAAACATGACAAAAGACTTGGATATCAACAGGGTTTTGGATATGCAATCAGTTAGACAGGTTCACAAGGGGACAAACTGGTCTACAGGCTTTCGAATGGAGAGTGAAATCTTGTCAAAAGTACACTTGATTGACAGACTTTGCAGACTGTTAGAACTGAGTAATAAGTTTTAGTCATTACTGTTTTCTTGGGGGTGGGGGGGGCTCATTGTTATCTTCCTGGCAGGAAGGATCAGTACTGAGTGGAATGTCCTGGTGAAATACAGGAAATGCAAGCTAAATGTCAGTCAATGACTGTCAATGACTGTGCTCACGCAGCTTACAATACTGTAGATTGGGGGATACCCTCCAGTGTTCACTATGCTATAGCATCAGTTATGTCAGAACTGTAGAGCATCTCTTCCTTGAAAGAACAAATAAGTTGGCTCTCCTACTACATCATATGGTTTGTTGATCTGATTGGCTGAAGTTATGGTTCATCCAATCACCTGCCGAATAATTTTTGAAAGCGCTTGCCCTTTTCCAAAAGGTTTCCAAGGACGACTTCTCAAATGGGTTTGTTACGCAGCTGCCACATCAGGTTCTTGAAATAATTATAACTTTATTTATATAGCACCTTTCAAAAGCAAAGTTACAAAGTGCTTTACAATAAGAGCAGATAAAACAGCACAGTCATTCCAGTAAAAAAAATACCATAAAATAATGTATTCTTTCATTGTATTCTCCTACAAGATTCACATAGGTTAAACAGGTTAAAATTATTTACAAAGTTAAAATGCTGTCATCAAGAGAAAGCCAAAAGAAATAAAAGTGAGTTTTAAGAGAGATTTAAAAGAGGATGTTGATTTGGCCAGCCTGAGAGGGAGTTCGGGTTAGGGGCCCAGAGAGCAAAGGCCCGGTCACCTTTCCTGACAAGCCAAGATTGTGGCACTGTAAGTAGGGTCCTGCCGGAAGATCTCAGGCAGCAGTCAGGCTCATATTGAATTAGTAGGTCACAGATACTGTATAGGCAGGAGCCTGACCGTTCATCACTTCGCTTTAAAGACCAGCAATAAAATCTTAAAATCAATTCTAAAAGTCACGGGCAACCAATGAAGGCCTGCAAGGATTGGTGTGGTCACACCTCTTAGTTTGAGTTAAGATCCTGGCAGCAGCATTCTGAATCAGTTGCAGTCTTTGTGCTTGTAGATGCCAGAATAAAGTGCATCACAATTGTCCAGCCTGGAAGAAAGAAAAGCATGGATGACCTTTTCTAGGTCTGCTATTGAAAGGAACGACCTGATCTTGATTAGCTATCCCAGCTGGGCAAAACAAGACAGCAGCATCAAAAGACAGCTTGGAGTCAAAAATAACTCTTTGTGAACGTCATTCGTTAAGGCACCCAGACTAGAGGACATATACACTTTCACTATGGCCAGATGGGGTCACCTCTGATTATGGAAACATTTAGCTGCAGGATCATTTTTAGACATCCAATTTTTTTTATTTCAGCAAGGCAGGACACGACACAAATAACATTTGTGTTGCCAGTCTTTAAAGGGACACACAGTTGGGTTTCATCCACATAGCAATGGAAATTAATGACACGTCTACACATGATTTGTCCCAGGGATAGCATATAAACAGTGAAGAGGGGCCCTGAATAGACCCATGGGAGACTCTACACAAGAGTGGAGCACAAGTGGAGGAGGCAGCTCCAAGCATGACAGAGGACGGCCTATTTGACAGATAATAAATAAACCAATCCAGAGTTTTTCAGACAGTTGATTAAAACATTGTTGTCCACTGTATCAAATGCTGAGCTGCGATCAAGGAGAATTAAAATGGAGTACAGGCCTGAGTCTGAGTAAGTAATAAGTCATTTATAAC
>JAVQJF010043986.1:0-20051 GCA_036023855.1 Gadopsis marmoratus | reverse complement strand
TTAGTACACAACCTTTGTTTTTTAAACACCTTTTCCGTAACCCCCCCCCCCCCCCCCCCCCCCCGTTTGAAAGGTGCTAAATAAATAAAGTTTATTATTATTACTATTATTATTAACTTCTGGACACATAGGTGGTTCGTCATTAATATAAGCACTAAATAAAAGAGGGCCTAAAATAGAACTTTGAGGGACACTGACAGGGTAAAGTTTTTCCTTTAGTTCTTTACAGTGTGTTTAATTTTTGTGTGATGAGAAGTGTCCCCAGCTTTTCTTGCCAGGCTGTATGTGCCTCCACTAATCACAGGGTTAGGGAAAACTGCTATGGTGTCTGACAGGTGATACTCAGGGCAAAAAAACCTAATGAGGCTTAATATTGTTGTGAGTGCACAGTGACTTTTTTCTCTTAGCTTTTTGATTGACCACACTGCAAGTCCTGCTGAATTCCATTGGCTAACTTAATGCTATGTTACTAAAAGTGTAACATAGAAACAAAAGTATTACCAATTATAACCCTTCTGGCCAGAAGCTATGAGAAAATGAGAACAGCATGAGACTGGCAGCCTGTGGCGGCACTCTGTAGTGCTGTGAAAAGGTACAGTCCCTATGGGACGACTGCTCCAGCAACAAAACATTTTGTACCTTGAAAAGCTTACCTTCAATTTTGAATAATACTAATGCATATAATGTGCCTTTTGCTGTCAGAAATATACATGTTCCTTTTAGTGCAATAGAAAGGTCTGCATGTAATACCTTAAGGACCACCAGGGACCTTTGTTACAAGTTCATGTGTGTACTGAAATAGACCTGTCCCCTACACTGTGTTTGAGTCCCAGTGTCGAACTTTACAGTACTTTGAACCAGAGTGTCTGGGTAGAGAACACTGACAGTTCTTTTATTTTTAGATTTTCTTTGTCACTTTCTGTCTTTCGCTCTTTTTTTCCACATATTTCTATCTTTATTACGCTGTGCTGGTGTCATCCTGGAAGACAGTATTGTTATATTTACAGTGAAATTAGTCTCATAGCACACAAAGCCCATTAGATGATGAGCACAAAATGATCGACGAAGGAAGGACTGATGATTGATATAATGATGGTCTTCCGTTCTTTCTCGCTTCCACTTAATTGTATCGCTTGTCAATCAGCCCACTGTTGCCTCAGTCACACGCAAATCAATCAGATTATTCCTAGAACAGATAGCTGATCTTTCCGCTGCTCCTCCCCACTGAGCGATCTATATCTGTGCTGATTCGGGCCCATGAGTAATTTTTGATTGACACATCGGGGGAGACGAGACACAGGAGCCACATAATGTCACCTAGTTTGTGTCAATAACATATTGACAGCAGCACAAATCACAGCCTGGAGGAAATGTCTGTGTTAAATGTGAAATATTAGTGGGTGAATTGGCTGCGTATAAGAGTTGATGTTGTATCATCAAGCTACATCAGCCGTGGGAGGTGAAAGAATAAGATTGAGGGAGCTTTGTCTGAAGATGGGGGAGGGCATGTCTCAACAAAAACCCTTATTATGCTTGCTTAAAGCTGCCCAGATTTGCCCTCAAACAAGGCAAAGACTAAACACAGAGAGACTGATAAAAGACAGGACAATTCAGTCATTGTTCCTGTATGCTACCGAACAAAAGCACGTCAAACAAACTGACTCCTCTGTGGACTAACCTCCGCTTGTTTCCCCTCATTTTTTGTACATATTTTGTCAGTTTGGTTGTTTGTTTGTCAGCGTGTGTGCGTGCGCCCTTGTTTACTGTGTGATATTGTATTCACAAGGTCTTCTGTGCCTGTGCTCTGACTTTGAGTCAGGAAATAAAGGGATGAAGCGCCTCAGGACAAGTCATTCAGAACGCAGATGATGAGCGAAGCTCTGTTTGGAAATAGAGGAAATTCACGGCAGCACAGTAGCAACACTAGAGCTGGGAGAGTAGAAAGCACCATTTTAACCATCAAACTGCTGACCCACATATCTAGAAATGCTGCACACTATGCAGCTGCATTGAACCATGACTTAAAGCATTTATAAAGTATCAGAAATAGTGAAAATAGTAATTAAACCCTATATTATACAAGCTTGTAGCACATCAAGGACATGCACTGTGAATGTATCTGCATGCATTATGTCAAGTAAAGGTTATATCTGATATAAGCTGTTTTTATACGTGCTCAAATTAAAATCATAATTATCCCTCTATGCACTAATAAACATACTATTCAGCACATCTACATCTTTGTATCTCAGTGATCATAGACATCTCCCAGATATCACATTCAGATTTCTCATATTCAGAATATGAGTCTACCTGGACTGTGAATGCAATATGTCTTGCACATGCTCCACATCTTAAACGGAGCACTTGGGGATCATGAACAAAAGCGGAATATTATAATTGCTTGTAAACGCACTGGCTGACCTCAACTCCGTTCTATTCATTTCTGCTGTGCCACCGGTTCTGTCGGCAGAGAAACAGTTGAATAATTAATAAAAAAATTACAGTCACTGTGAGACGTGTGATTTAGCAGCACTTAAGGCTCTGGACTGCTCTCGGCTTAATGTTTTGACTGTTAGACTTATGTTATAATTGTTTCACCGGAGTAATATGGGGTGCTATGCAGTTTGTGCCGAAGACGACATTTAAGCATTTACACTGCAAAACTGTTGGAGGAAGAGGGAAAAAATGTGTGTTCGAGTGCTCAGTTTAAAAGAAATCCTCACACACAAGCACATGAACTACAGTTCCACACGCACACACACACACACACACACACCAGTCATCACATGTACTGTATGTTACATTTGTAGCTGAATATATTTTTCAGAGTGCAGCGGAGTGATACCAATTATCTAATGGAGCCCTCAGGCTTAGAACTATGTCCCCCTTGCTGCCTTCCCTGCAGAAACAGTGACACACTGCAGGCCAATGGTGCACAGGGATCATGTATATTACAGCAGAGCCGTTTTCCCCTGCAGGTGTTAGCCTGTCTGTTCTTAGTACATGTACAAAGATAGTGGAAAACCACTAATGAAAGGATCAATACTGGACATGGTAGTGCCAGAGGCCATTGATGCAAACTATGTTACTCAGTGGCCTGGTTCCAATGAATCAGACGGTAAAGGCAAAACACGGCTGTGCATGTTTTCTATACAAATAGAGAGGTGTTTTATAGATAAATTCTATGTTTAGCATTACACATTGGTCAATTCTTGTACACGGAGAACTTTTTACAGGACAAAACTCCTTCTAGCTTGCTGTATTAAGTGAATTTTATCTCCTGGTATAACGGTGGTTAAGGACCTATTTACCAAGCAAATGCAGCTGTGAAATACCCTGTAATTAAAAATAACGCGTAAACGGGCCCACTCTGATAATAACCTCTTAATATGGGGCTAAAATTGACATGGTGATGGAAAATAAGCAGTGCAGACCTATGGCCGACCATACTGTAGAAAATCATCCTAACAGAACAGAAGCTTATGCAACTAATCTATGGTCTGGTGGGGATGGAGGAAAAAGCTGCACATGAGCAAGTATCCCACTGTAATAATCTGTTAATGTACTGTTGGCGTCCTGCCATCTACAGTAATCAGCCATCGTGATTTATGTAGAATGTAGAAATTATTTAGCCAGTGATGTTTTCCCTGGTAATGTGTTCTAACACACAGTGCCAGTTTTAATCAGTGTGGTTGATTAACGTAATCGTTAAGTTTGACATGTCTGGTAGATGCTAACACCCCCCCGCCTGTCTTCTATTTTACACTTTTTTTCTTGCACTTTCTAAAAGCTCAACATCAGCATCCAGTCTTCTCACCACTTCCTCACTCGGCACCGCTGTCGCTGCAATTGAGATTTCATTTCAATGTGTGTGTGTGTGTGTGTGTGTCACAGTCTTACCGCCACGGCTGACGACTTTGGACATACAGTGATCCAAACTGTCACAGTGTTCATACTGTAGTTGCCTAGGAGACAGAAAGTGTTAATTTTTCTTTGTCTTTGTGTGCCGACGTGTGTGCACGCGTGCGCATATACCCGCGCTGCACTGATAGGGTTGTGGCAAATTCCACGCAGCCCTCGCTTAGGCCTTCCAGGAGCAGAAATGTCTTGACGATATTATCAGTCCACTGCCCCCTTCAGGTAAATGTTATCAGCTCTAATGTTGTGCCGAAGGAACGATAACACAGTGTTGCAGCCAGCAGAAATGACAAGCCAGCATCCAATCTGCATATCAAAGCCTCGGCTAAATTCCTCTGCCATTTGTGTGTGCGCGTGTGCACGTTTGTGCCTGAGCAACTGCCAGAGCTGCGCACGCACGCACACACACACACGCACACACACACACACACACACACACACACACACACACACACACACACACACGCGTTTTAAATATGTGCCGTGCTGCCATTTCTCTGCAGTCTCAGAGGCAAGTTGTTCCTGGCCCGTCACAATCTCAGTTCATCCGTGATTAACTCATTCATTGTGTCTTAGCAATAATAAAAAGAAGCTTAATTAATCGCCCAAAAAACCTGATCCAGCTCCGAGTTTCTGTGGGAGTGCAGGCTCTGATACCATCTGTCATCTTGTCTCTTTGATTTGAAGGAGCTGTCACTCAAAGGCAGGCTTTACTCTCTGTCTGGACACAGTACACCTGAACAGCCGATGTGACAATCGCAGCAGACAGTGATTCATCCGGCCTGTACCCGGCCCACAGAGCTGCCATTCATATTGAGGAGCAGATTCTGAAAGCAGAGGCACAGAGGGTGTTCTATGACTGGATGAGCCTTTTATGTCTTTCCTTGAATCAATGAACAAAGAGAGTAAAGGACAGTGTCATGTGTCCTGTATTTGGTATGGCATACTTGAATTAAGTGGAAAAACCAGCACTTTTAATCAAAGAGATTACAAACTGAATATTCATTAGACTATAAATGAACTTTGTGAAATGCTTTTTGAGGGGCCAAGCCATGTTAACTTTATTACATTTTTGTGTTTGGATTATTTAGTCTCAGGCTGCATGATTACAAGAACACCAGGTCTTATAAACAGAAGACTCACAACTCGTTCGTTTACTGGACAGAGGTTTGGAAACCTGTCATCCTACGAGGTTAGAGATTTTGGCAGCTGGGTGAATCTAAATAGATCTAACTGGAGTCCCTTTACCTTTAGCCAAAAATAATGGCCTCATTTACTTTCGGTGCTGTTTATACCACTTGATGCCAGCTAACAAATGTCACCATCTGTCTCTGTGTACCATTCGAACCTTGTGTTTTTGGGTTCTTTCCTGCCGTTGGCCTACGAACATTTTCACTACGAAGACACAGCACCACACTTCACTTGGAACTTGTCTTGGTTTCAGTTATTTGAGCTTAAATGTTCTGTCCAAATAAACTTGTAAACGCTGCCATAGTTTGATTAAACTGCTCCAAATGTGTTTTGGGTGAAAGTGCCGTTAGTGTCATTAATTATAGAGGGAGAATACATGTGCTTTGATTTAGCAGTTAAAGAGAGAAGAGAGCCCGCCGCTCGGTGCTTTAACTTTTTTTTTTTATCTGAGAGCTGCGATGGCCCGAAGAAACAGCCGTGCTCTGTGGTTCATATAAAACACACGGTATCTGTTGTCCTGCCACAGGGCGAGACAGCTCTAGTTTTACAGAAGTATCCCGCGTTTTATAGTGTGATGGATCTTCAGTCTGGTCTGCAGAGCTCAACATTTCTTCTGTGATCTTCCTCCTTGCTTTCTGTCTTCACCTTCACTAGCTGTTAAAGCTTCCCGTCTCTCTTCACACTGTCCCGGCGGCAGAAACTGATCCTTTTTATAAGCTGTAGTTAGTGTCAGGGAAAACACCTTAGGGGGATCATTAGAGTGTAATGAAGCAGGAGGTAAAATACCATGTTCACCCGTCGCTCTCCAACATTACTGATTGTCAGGTTTAATTATAGCCCCGCAAGGCCTTTGGGCCTTTAACTGCACTTATCTCATTTCTTCAACTCACCCTCCACCTCTCCCTTTCAGCAGATGGACATCTGGCCAAATTAGGCTTTCTCTTACCTTTAAGGAGTGGCCCTCTGAGGGAGGCATTCAGGAGTGCGGCATTATGAGGTCGTGTTGTGATACGTAATTAGCAAACAGCTAAGGTTATGGTGGGAAAGAGGTTGTATGGACCACAGCTATCAGCGCTCTGGCTATGGTAAAGGTGTGGATCTGTTCCACAATGCTGCATACTGTATGATTAAAGTAGTCTGCTCCTGCAATTCTATATCTGCATACCCCCCCCCAAAAAAAACAACTTCCTGGCTAACGTCGAAGGAGGTTGCATAGTCAAATCAAGTGATGGAACCAAACTCAGATGGGAAGATTAAAAAGCCATAACGGCCAAGTCACAACATGAATTGCTGCCTCACATAAAACAGGATGGAAAAGGTTGCATGTACAGTACCGTAGCAGCCAGCCTCTGCACTCAAACGGTGCTGGTTGTTTTAGAAATGAGCATAATTTAAATGTGATGACAGCATGTAATTTGTTTCACTTGGGATGTGCTGCTCAAGTGGCACGATAATATACTCAGACTGAGTTGCCCATTTCTTTTTTGGCAGTGGCACACTTTGATTTTAATTGTGTATAACAATTCTGTTTCATTACAGTTTGTAGGTGTTTTATTGGCACAAAATGCAAATGCACTCATTGCTGAAACAAAAACATCAAATAACAGATTATACATGGACTCAAATAGCAACCGTCGTGAGGGAAATGACAAACAAAATGGCACAATCTTCCCATCAATAAAATAAATTGACTACTAAAGAACATGAAATATGCATGTTTTTTCATTATGATTGCCTTGCCTGCCTGAAGATGTAACAGCTTCAAAGAAAGATTGATGCTAAGAGACTTTTTATATGTGCAGACTGCTTGATTTGTTTGGCCACTGGGGGTCAGCACTGACACATTATCGCCTTACACAGCCAACAGGGCCGAACGTGCTGGCAAACTGTGACATAAATAGCACTCCTTCTTGAAGTCATAACTCAGTCACACTTTGAAAACTCCTGAACTAAGCTAACTAGCTAGCCTATAACGTTTTCTGACTAGATTGAAGCCAAAGAGCTGCCCAGCTTTGCCTGCAGCTGAAGCCAGTTGGGACTTCCTTAAACCTGCTATAACAGATGTTTTGGCCACGGCAATCTGTAAACACAATACGCATTATCTAGGTTTTAAGTTGATATGGTCGAACTTGTCCGCAAACAGTTGCTTGTTTACACATCCAGAAGATAACAGAGCAACGTTAGCGTTCATTTGGAGTCATGTCTCCGGCTACCTGATCAATTTAAGTTAAATATTCATGCTTCTTTTAGCTCTGTTTTCATTTCCACCAACTCCTGAGGGAAATAATAGGACTCTTTAGCTGCTGAGTGCTGATTTCACCAGCCGCTTCGGGCTCTGCAGCTACCATACGGTGGGGCTTTTCAGAGATTTGAGATTTCTTTCACTGAAAGATCTAAAACTGTGGAGTCATTTAAACCACTCCTATTACAAAAATAAAATCTACTGTAGCATTAAATGTTGCTCAGTGAAACGCATTTCCTCCCTCACTTACACAAAAATATTGGGATATCAATGATTACAAAAAAAAAAATCAATATCAATCAGAAACGATGGTTTCAGCTAAGAATAAGTAAAAAAAATGACAGTGGGATTATTTGAATGTTGGGAGTGTTTTGGCCCTGTACCATCTCCTTAGTCGGTGTCGGTGGGGTATGGATAAAAAAAGGACAAACAAAAGACCATATGGTCGGGCTCACCAAAGGATTATATGATTTGTTGTTGTTGGTGGGAGGAGGGAGGAAAAGTGACTTCAACATTGTTAGGCCCAGGGAGGAGAAAGCAGCTTGGAAAAATGGCACGGATTAGTGTGCTGCTAGAAAGAGCGCGTCTCCTACCAACTTTGATACTCCGCTGTGTGATCAGTTAACTCAGTGCAACGTTTATGGTGTTTGTCCGGCACTTATTCAAATATGAGCTTTGGAGTCTCAGTTCTCGTCCAAGCATGAGCTACCTTCGGAGGGGGCGTGGCTGTCTGATCATTCAAAGTAATGATCCGGTAAAATCAAAGCCCAGCGTCTGGAACCCGGCAGGGCTTTCACCTTTAATTCCGCATGTCCTCCCCTAATTCACTGTACATGAACAGCTCAAGCAGGCAGACCACTTACACATGCAGCGTGCACTATCCAAAACGCTCCCTCTCCTAAATATAAGAGTACAACTCATAATTTATTAGTCAGTCTGAAGAGGGGCTTTCACATCTGTCACACTGTGTAAGGAAACATTAAAAGCAATTTGTTGGAGCTCTCAGCCAATATTCACCCCTTTATTCTGCAGAATGGAAGCGATGCTGTTAAGTGCAACAGACTTAAGAAAAGACTGTATATTAAATAAGCAAATTTACAGATGTTTTTTAATTTTTTTTTCACCATGTTTATATTTGTTTAAGATTTCCTAAATTAAATGTGCATGCATCTGTCATGGCATAGCTGCATTTCAAGCCAGTTTTACTGCTTGAAATGGATTTTACTGCTTGCTTCTCTTGGTGGAAAATGTGCGACAGCACGCAAAGATCTAAAGAGCAGTTTGTGTCTCAGTGGCCAGTTGGCTGCTGCATTTTTCTCCCTCTTTACTCGCACAGTTTCTTTGCAAAATGTAGGAGATACGTGAAACTGCATGCCAGTGATCTGTCGATGAACTTTCTGTTCTTTTTATTAGTTTGCGTTCCTCAAACACACCCTTCCATCTTGTATAAAGGATGTGTTATCAATTGTTCATTTCAGTTTTGTCTAACTCAGACTGCTGAAGCCCCATATTAGCTTCAGATGAACCGAATTATTACACAAAACGAGGATTATGGATTTTTCCCTCCATCTCCATCTCTTTCATCGGAATTGTGTTAGTAAGGGATTTCTTCACGGCTGGTATGGACAGGATGAATGTTTGCTGTGACCAAAAACTGTTTCAGTGTTCAGATCAGTATGTGGGCATTGTTTTAAAACAGACTTGAAAAAAGTGTGGACCTTCCCTTTAATATCTTTGGTATTGTATGATCTTATATTCGGTCACGGTCACACTTAATCAGCCCCTTTTATCATCCTTTTGTTGCTCATCCTCATTCTTTGTCTTGCTTTTCACTTTTCTTTTCCTCATTCACCTCTCTGCTTGTTTTGAAACGCTCCCAAGGCCATTTCTTGTTTTTCTCTGTCGCTTTTCTCCGCCCCCCCCCTTCGTCACTCCTTTTCACCATCACTCTCTTTTCCTTCAGCCACAACTCTTAATCTCTGGTCTTCGGGGAATAAAGACAAGAGGAGAGTGCTGCTCTAGCTCCCTCCAACGACACCATCGTCCTCTCATTTTCACCAGATATGATATGAGTGACTCAGCTGGGAGAAACAGGCTCACTTTGCGCTGTCCCTTTCCTCCCCTCCTGTGACTTTCATTCTTCCACTTACTCCCACGGGCCTCACACCCCTGGAAAATCTGAATCTGGCATTAATTGCTCCTCCTCTCGCAAAACTTGTTTTTCCCTGCTCATAAAGCCACCCAGACAGTCCTTATAAATGCTTAACAAGGTCAGTTTTGGATTGTACTTTCAAGTAACGTCCATCCGTTCGATTTCCTCTTGTCTTTGTGAGGTTATAATGGTGGTGAAATAACAAAAGAGGTTGGTTCCTCTGAGGTTGGAGGAGTAAGATGTGCCTTTTCCCTTCGTTTGCTGGTCTTACGCAACAGAAGAACTGACTCACGGTGTCAGTGGGACCTGATAAAGCTTGCTGCTTGCATGTTTTGTAGTTAAACCTTCTGGATACCTTCCTCATTCCATCTGATTTGTGCTCTCAGTGTTTTTGCGTCACCATTCAGTTTCTCATTCTCTCTCGCGCGTGTTTATTTCTACTTCTGTTCATCCCCCTTCCATCTCCATCTCTCTCTGTTTTCCCCTGAACATTCCCTCTGTGCCCTTGCCATGCTAGTCCCATGGCTCCAGGGTTTCCCTTTGTGTATTTATAGCATATTTATAGGCGCTGAGCCCTATTTTCTATCTGCTTATCAACAGCCACCATGTACCCCACCCACCAATTTACCAGACACAGCCCTGGGATTTCAGGACACCACAGGCCCTGGCTGCAGTCACTCACAGCTCACCAGACCTTGATGCCTGTCCTCCCCCTCTCTCGTTCTCTGCTTTTCACTAAAGTCTTCCCAAATCCCTTGATTTGTGTCCTGCTGATTCATTCATGTTTTTTTTTTTCACCACCGTCTTTTATTATTTCTTTCGTTTGCCGTCTCTCTCCGCTAACCCACTTTTTGGGGTTTTTCTCTCACCAGCGAGCTCTCTCAAAGCATTCTTAGCGCTGAGACTCTGAGCTCCTCGCTGCCCCTCAGAGGATTCCCCAAGAAACGACAGAAGAATACCAGCTTAGACGCTCCTCTCCTCTGTTCTCGTCATGTGTGTATTACTTTAGCTATGAGGTGTGAACGCTGATCCAAAGGGATTTGTCTGTCATAAATCAGACATGCTAGTCGCCTACCGGAGCATGTTGCCAATTCACATCGGTGCACATCTTTGCACAATCTCTGTGTTTATGCTTTTGCAATAACACGTGGAGACACAGGAGCACACGAGTTGGATCCTGTTACAGTGGCATGCCACTGCCATAGCCAGGCGGCAAACAGTATAATCAGACTAATTGTCTCAGCAATAAATTTCAATCCAGACATGAAAGAATTTGGGGGGGTTTACATTGCTAATTACTCACATAGTTTGCAGCCCATGTTCAGAGTGCCGGCACTAGACAGGCTTCATGCCAGAGACTGGTGCAGTGGTGGATGGTGGGTAATTTTAAGCCAGGGTTGATTAAAGTAAAACTCACAAGTTCAGGCACAGTTAAATTAAATTGTACACAGCAGCCACAAGACTAAGAATAAAAGAGCACTGTGGTAGTTTGTAGTAGTGTGGTGTATGACTCGGAGATAGAGAGAGAGAGATGGAGAGAGAGAGAGAGAGAGACAATGTGGGAGGCAGACAGGATGAAGCGATGCCTGGCAGAATGGGCCACTTCAACTGGATTTAATGGGACGTTGCAAACGGATGTATGAATGGTTTATCTTCTCATGTCTAATTCAGCTCCACTCTGTTCTCATTGTCAGCCATTCTGAATGAGGCGAGACACTACAGGTGAATGCCAGGGAAAACTACTTCCCATCCCATTCTAATGACATTTATATATAGGTTACATCACGCACTTGACATATTAAACTTCCCATAATCAGGTTAGTCAATTTTTCATTAGAAATGCCTGAATTAGCATTGGAGAACAGTTTGTGGATGTATTTTACTGTTTACTTGTATTACACAACACAAGAAAATGTGTTAAAAAAAATGTCAGTGATATCTGTAATGATGCAGCTGGTGTTAAACTGAACATTTTGAAGAAATAATTTGCTTTCTCGCTGAGAGTTAGATGTGAAGATTGAAATCACTCTCACGTCTGAATATGAAGCTCGATCAAGGTTGGCAATTAGCTTAGCTTAAAGACTGGAAACTCTGTCCGAAGGCAAAAGAAATGCGCAACTCTAAAGCTCACAAACAAGCAAACCAAAATGTAAATACAAAGTCGTGGTTTCACGGGGAGTTATGTGGCGTAACTGTCAATTGGTGAGCATTTGAGGTTTACCTTTGGACAGAGCTAGGCTAGCTGTTTCCTCGATAAATAAATAATCAATATGAAAAATTTCAATTAAGTCCAGGCAAATTAAATTTTTTTGCCTGTGTTGGCTTACATTTGTTATCCATTTATGAGTGAAACTTGTCAAGAGGATTTTTAGTGATGCAGCAGCCTTACAGCATAGACCTCCCACGTTAAAAAGGCAGTCTGGCTGCTGCATTAAACATTTCTGACTTGAGATTACGGTGATTAAAAGACAGCCCCCTTTGTCTCTACGTTAAGACTCTTAACAAATCACTCCTCTTACCACCGCCAGGATCTCTGTGATTTTTGTTTTCTTTCTTTCAAGTCCAACGCCACAGAAGATGGGGACAATCCATTAGCTGGGTGGTTTTACTCCCACCCCCTACCCCCTCCTTCAGTCCAGCCGTGTGGGCCTGTATGACAAGGGCAGAGGAAATGGCCAGGCATTAATGGCAGCTTTGATTACTCTCCTGTCACTAATGTAGCCAACATGAAAGACAAGAAGAGGAAAGGGATGATTTCAGCCCCAATCAGAGGCAATCTGATGGTATCTACATGTAGCCAGGCCATTTGGCGTTCTCTGGAGGGAACACTTGCATTATTCAATCACCACATACCTCCAAGCGCACATCTGTATATATCTGTATAATGATTAGTTACAGGATCTTCGCACTCATCTCTGTCCTTCTTCCTCAACTCTAAAGTCGGAAGGGTGGCTGTTACTAGCTATTTGAGGAGCAGAGATGCATTGCATGGCACTTCACATGGTTGTAGACACACTGGGTGTGGCGGGTAGTCATAGAGCCTGATCTAAGAATGTAATGTTACAAAGCTGGAGAAAGTAGAAGTGGAGTAGCATTGTGCATTGTGCATTGTGTTGGATCGGATCTGTATCAAATATGAGCATTTTGTCCAATATACATATAGTGGCCATAGTTCACAAAATCTTCTGCTTTCGGCCGGGCTAGTGTCAGCTTGGATATATGCACAAATAATGCATTTAAAAATCAAGTACTTCATAATTTTTCATGCAATAAAGCCAAACATTTGATTCTAGGTTCCAGGTTTTCAAATGTAAGAACATATTGCTTATCTTTGTCTTGAATTGTAGTAAATTGAAATCTTTTACGTGTTGAACAGTTGACTTCATGACATCTTAGGTCCTAGGCTCAAAGATATTGTGATGGGCATGTTTCAGTTTTCTGATGTTAGGCCAAAATAAAATAAAATAACCACTGGTTGTTGCCCTATCACAATACCGTGGCATGAATAAATGAAAAGAAGTCATTAGCACTCGCAGATTTCATTTTCTTTTTTTTGATTCAAGTTCTTGCTTTGCTGCAATTTTCACTATAACTGATCAACTCAACAACTGTGGTACTTTGGCTCAGTCCACCGAGTTTAATCTCAGCCAATGAGATTAGCTCTGCCTCCAGAGAAGCTCTGGCTCTTTTAAATGTTTGGATAACTAAATTTCCAATTCACCACATCCGTATCCCCAAGGGCATTGGTGTGTCATATGAAACCTGATCATGTGCTCAAAGTGCAGACATGTTGTTATCCATCCAGTTCACAATGGGAGTCTGTGCCTAGTGGAGCCATTTGTGTGTCAACCTGAGTGATATGAGCCCAGCATGCCAGCCTGTGCTGTCCCTGCCTGCACATAAAAACATAGAGGCGGATATAAACTACCGAGGTTCTATTTTACAACAGAGCGACTGCAGTGTTGAAGGTTTCAATTTAAAGGAAATGACTACATTTGAATTCAAATGGTTTCACGTGATGCATTTTGGGGGGGAAAAAAAAAAAATATATATATATATATAATAGCATATTTTGAAATTGCACTAGCTTATTTTTTATGTGAATATATTCCCATCTTATCAGTCACACATGATGACTGCAATGGAGAACTCGCTGTCCACTCATTGAGATGCTGTAATTCGCCCTTATTTACCCAAATTATTGACGTTGGATCCTGTGCGAGCAAAATAAAAAGCTGTCTTCCAAACAAGAGCCAGCGAGCACATTGTAGAGAGGAAGCTGGCCTCAGCAAAGATGTCCGAACCTGCTGTGAGGAGATTTTGAGTCTGAATTTCATGCCAGCAGTCGTTTTGTGATGAGCAGTGTTTGTGAACTCTCGTTTTATACCAAAAAAAACATATGATAATAACACATATGGGATTTTCTTGCATCTATAATTCAGGGTATAGAATTAATTCTTAAGTTTCTTTGTCAATGTTTTGAATCAAAGTCCATCTAAGAAACAGACATTTTCAAGCCATATACGCGGCGTAAATGCATTTTAAATTACTTTAAGCACTTTACGGCAAAAGTTAATAATGTGAGACAGGACCCAAGTGCATTATAAACTATTAAGCCACATTGTGTCACGCTGCTGAGCTGATTGACCCCAGTGTGAGGCTCTGTGCTGTGCACCAGCGTTGATCGGCCATGTCCAGCTGTTTCCAGATAGTCTGCTGCTTTGGCCTCAGCCTCTCTCCTGGGGAAACACACACACACACACACACACACACACACACACACAGAGAGAGAGAGAGAGACTTTACAAGCATCACTGTACACCCTACAGCATAAAAATGTGTGTTTGTGTGTGTGTTTATACTTTTCCACCTGCTCACTCAGCATCAACCCTCGCTGGAAATAGCATTGCCTGCAGTTCACATCTCTCCCGCTCTTTTCTCTCTTGCCTGCTCCCCAGTCACAGATGTAGATGTGACTCCCCCGGGTGCTCTTACTCTGTGCCTGGGAGTTCATTTAGTGTCAGCGACGGCCTTATTGACTGGAGTCTGCACAATGGCTACAACATATGTCCACAAGACTGTCGCCTAGTCTGGAAATGAATCCGCTCTCAACAGAAACATCGCTGCCGTTCTCTCCTCCTTTCATTGGCTCCTCATAATTCTATTAGCGCGCCCTATTCAGGGATGGCCTGATAAGTCGGCGGCACAATGAGCGGAGCGATGGAGAGGTTCTTCTGGGGTTTGGATGGCGCTGGCCCGTGTGATGTTTCGGAGAGCCGTGGCTTTGTTCTCAGTAGTGTCGCCTCTAGCAGCTCTATCAGCTCTGAGAGGCGCTTGATGAGCTTAGGAAAGTCCTGTGTCTTTTGCCGGGGCGTTCGTGCCCTTCTTCTGATGCCACAAATGGCGCGATATAGCAGCGACCTGGGCTAGCCACACCTATACGCACCTATATGCAAATTCACTAGCGCATCCATGCGTATGCTGCCTCTGTGTATGTGTGTGCTTTTATGTTTATGTGTGTGTGTGTGTGACTGGGCCATACTCTCAAAGGAAGATTAATACTGCCTGTGCTCGTCTGCAGTGTGTGTTTGTGCCATTAATCTGTGTCAAACAGAGAACCATAATCTGGAACGAACAGTGTCTGGCATTGAGATAGTCCAACCCGGTCATCCGGTCATGTTCTGCCTTGATAAAAAAAAAGTCAGCTCACCAACATGTGTGTATCATAAAAGTGTGTGTGTGTGTGTGTGTGTGTTGTGTGTGTGTGTGTGTGTGTGTACCTTAACTCCTATGATGCAATATGACGGTGAATTCAGCCCATCAAGCGACTGCTCCTGCAAGGCATCAGTGGTTGTAGCATAGCAGGCCTGTCCAAGAGACAGAAACAAAGAGAGACACGTGCATTTAAGGTTTGATGAAAGTCAGAAGGGAAAAGAGAAGGCAGAACAGGTTCAGAACAAAGAGAAAAGTCACATGTTCGGTGTGACTCATGCAGCTTAAATGAAGACACACAGCATCATTAAAACATAATTGAGTCTTGTTGCAGGCACAGATGGTAAAACTTGTGTTTTAAAGAACACATGCGTCTCCTCTCATGAGTGAGTCTTCAAGTATTCATCTCCTCCCCTTTTCCTTCCTGCATTGTGTCCATCATGATGTAAGCACGGTAACACCGGGCCTTCTTGGTAATGCCTTCTAATAAATCCATTGCACAAAGGAAGAAGAAAGGAAAGTGTGACGGTGAGAAGGGAGGACATGAATAATGAAAAGCACCAGAACTCTAGGGTTGGGTATCGTTTGTATTTTAACGATTCTGATTCCGATTCTGAATCTGGTTATCGATTCCGGGTCTTAACGATTCTCGATTCCAATTCTTTGAGGGGCGGGGTCAAAACAGGTCCTGTTGTTTTTTTTTATATAATAGGACCCTAAGGTCGTTTATTGGTCAATCATGATACACATTGTGACGTCATTAGAGGCTGCGTCATCGCCGGACGGTCCGATACGTTGAAACGTATCCTCTGCTTCTGAGGGTTATCATATTCGTAGTTCATCCTCTCTTGCACAGCTGTCGCACTGTGCGACAAGTCATTGTTCCGAACAACATGAAGTCGCGCTTTTGAGGTTCTGCTGCTGCCGCGGTCCGTGATGACGCCGATGATTCTACCCAGAGACTCTGAGCTTAAAAAATAAATAAATACAAGCGCAAACTCCATGCTCTCCACGCTGCACAGCTTTGTGGACCAACATGATCGCAGTAAAAATCTATCGCTTTGCGCAGCGTCCTGCAAGTGATATTTGTTTAGGAACCGAAAAGCAGAATCGAAATAAAGATTTCTTAACGATTCCGATGGAATCGGAGTTTTGGAACCGGTTCTAATGTGGAACCGGTTCTCGATGCCCAACCCTACAGAACTCACGCTGTCCCATCAGGCCCAGCGATACCCCGGCATCCTCCTGCGCTCTTTTGGTTACAGGCAGATGAAGGTTGCGTGTGCAGAGAGTGAGGGAGATAGAACCGGAGAATGGCCTTAGAAGTGAGCGGATGGATGTGTGCTACGTGCTTTGAGTGCTAAGGGCAGAAGCTGAGGAGGGCAGAGCAGCTGATAATTAGCAGTAAATTTTGTCCGGGGTGGGTGGGGGGGCAATGGGCTTGGGTTTCATCTCTGGGGCTTCTCAGTTCATGTCTGAGAGTTTCTCCTGATCTCTAATGTGTTTGTTTTAAATGATATTATATTATATTTCATGTGATCCCAGCACCGTAGAGAAAGTCTGTGAAATGATTTCATTTCATTGGGACTGCAGCTAACGTTTATTGTCCTTATCACCAAATCGGCTGATAATTTTCTCGATTGATCAGCTAATGTAAAGTAGTCAAAAATGTCCTTCACAAAGTCCCAGAACCCAACGTGATGTCATCAAATGTCTGAAACCTAAATATATTCAGTTCAGTAAGACAAACAAACACAACAGATTATCACATTTAAGAAGCTGGAACCATCAAATGTTTGACATTGCTTGCAAAATTGCTCATTCGTTGATTATTTTTCTGTCGTTCGAGTGACTAATTAACTTTTCAGTGCCATATTTTATCATCTGTCATACAAGCTTTTCATTCATGCTATGCTAGCCAACCAAAGTAGCTTCTCAGGTACAGCAGATACTGTAGGGCTGTATGAGTTGTTGTGCGGTACATCCAATATGAACGACGTGAAAATGAAACATGTTATGCATGACACATGTGTTATCTGTCAAATTTCCAGCCAAACATCCGCCATGCTGTGGCAGTTGGCTTGAAAAGAATGGCCTCTAAAATCCTAAGCCAGTGTCGTCATCAGGCCAATCAGTGTAAAATGTAAAATTCTACAATGCCAATTCCGTTTTAGCCACAATCACCTAGATGTGTCACCCTCCGGTTTTTGCCGGAAAATGGAATATATGGACCGGCGTAATTATGAGAGAGATTTAAATCAAGTTCATTCAGATTTGATTGGATTGCTCAGAAGTGGGCAAGACGTGCTGGGCATGACCATTGCATATAAAAAAAATAAAACAAAGCAAAGAAATATACAATAACATGAGAAAATGCACAGGTGGGATGAAAAAACCCCTTTAGATGCATCATTTGCTCTCATAATTTTATCCCATTTAACACCAGGGAGTTCATCAACAAAACATTCCACGCGGGAAATCTCTTTGCAACAACTTTCACTTTACCAATTACAAATTACTAAATCTTGTCGCAGAGTTTACCTACTGGACTCTTTGACAGAGAGGTGTACTCCACCACCTGGTCCGTCTTTTCTGTGGCTGAAAAGATGGTTGTAGCCACCTTCCTCCCTTGCGTCTTTATATCAGGAGGAGGACGAAGGAAGAATCATTTTTTTCTTTACTAAACACACTCATTCTGGTATGATAGTGCTCCGCTAGCGGCTCCGATTTCTGGGGTTAGCTAGTCGGGAAAAATCACATTTGACTGGAAGTTATGTCTTTTCCCCGCCGAGTTCAAGATGTATATCTTGCATATAGCAAGAGAAAACTGAAAAATTAACAGAAGGGCAAAGGGTTCAAATTTGAATGTAATTTTTGCCGTAAAACACTTAAGACATAAAAGGTTTTAAAATGCCCAAAAATCAGCTGTGTCTCCTAAGATATTACGTTGTACAGACGTTGGACGGAGGCAGCTTGTCTGCCTGTCAATTGCCTGCAATGAACATTGACCTTTTTTTTTTTAATGTCATAATAAACGTATTAAAAAAGGAATTATTTAGAAATACATTATGATAGAATATACCAAGCATCAAATGGCCCATGCATCTTATAGTGAATCACATTTGTGCTTTGAATATACGAATATAGCAAATGTTTTTTGTCTGTTCGTACAAGTGGAGGGGCAGAGGAGAAAGCTCCTGCAGGCAGCGCCGTGTTTTGGTCACCCCGACGGTGTGTTGTAGTTATTTTTTTCCATGAATAAGGCGATGTCTTCTGCAGGAGCCATTTCTTGTTGTTGTTTATTTGGGGTTGTGAGATACCCAGTTTTGCTTTAGACCGACAGGGGCGCGGTCTGGTTTGGGTGACGCAGGCATCACGGGTCCTGCGTCCTCTTAAGGAATCAGACACAGGTGCGTGGGGGGACTTGACAAGACGTTGTCTTTCGACCGCTTCAGGGTAAGAGAGAGGAGAAAGGAGCGAAGGCAGAGATTTCACTTAATCGCCCTTATAAGAGCATCTACACCAGAGGAGCAGGATGCAGCGCTTATTCTTTTCTTTACTAAGTGCAGTTTGACCGGAACCGAAAGGCCGTGCCCACCGGTCCCGTATGATCGAAATTGCCGAAACAAAAGTTGAAAACCACCTGAAGGGACGCCTACTACACACGAAGGAAGGAGACGTGCTTGTGGAACAGTGACTGCTGAAGCTGTGCGTCTGAACAAGAAGCGGATCACCGGAGGAGGAGGAGGAGGAGGAGGAGGAGGACAACCGGGGGAAGGACTTCGACGCGGCAATAATTTGAACGGATCAAGCCGTATGTTGGATGTTGCGACTGGACCCTTTACTGCACGATACTGGATCTCTCTCCCCACCCCGGAGGAAAGACGACTTCAGAGCTCGCACAGTTATTCCGTCGCTGAACCTTCATGTGCGCTCATCGCCGTGTGACGCAAGCAGCCGATCCGCAGTGCAATAAAAGCCGCGAGCCCCAGTGTGCATACTGTTGTGCTTTCATTCGTTACCAACATGTCGAGCAAGCACGAAGACGCTGTTAAAGGCACGGAAAAAGACTGTCTTAATCCAAACGTAACGGAAGAAGATGCGTTTGGTGCAAGAACGGAAGGAGGAGTCAAGCCAGAAAAAAAGAGTGCCCAAACTAACAGAAAAGGGCCCTGAAGCCAAAATGAATCTATTAATGAAAGCAAGAAGTGCTAAATTAAAGCAGTGGACAACAAAACGAAATCAAATAGTGTCGCTTATGATGACAATTTAGAAGTTATAGCACAGATGCTCTGTTTATGAATTGCGTGCAGAGGAGAAGAAGAAAGACGACCACACACGGTGGTACTCGCCTAAAGTTGCTCAGTTCAATGAATTCAAGAGTACAGTCAAAGGATGGATTTAAGACGCAACAACACTTGCACAAGAACAACAAATCGCAGAGAAATCAGAAGAGCATATTTCTGTTGTCTCAGTTGGGATAATAAGCAAGACTGAGCAAAGAAGCGTACGAAGCAGCAGATCTTCTACAGCCTCATCTGCAAGGCGCAAGGCTGAAGCTGAAAGAGCCGCACTCTTTGTCCAAGCTGACGGTCTGAAAAGGAAACTTGCCCTTGACAAAGAAGAAGCCGTGCTGCTGCACAGCGGTTTACACCCAAGTCTAGTGTCTCTGGTGGTCAGCAGCTGAATATGCAAGTTACATCCCCCAAACCTGAGTTACAGCAAGGACCAGTACCCAGTATGGACAAGTATGCTCATAAAAAACATAGTCCAGATACTTATCTTCTGAAAATAATGCAAAAACAGAATGAAATAACCGAAATGCTGATCAAA
>JAVQJF010043974.1:0-13623 GCA_036023855.1 Gadopsis marmoratus | reverse complement strand
TAAAATCATGTTTAAAATTTCCTCCTTCACCCTGATCCCTTCCTCTTCCTCTCTTTGTCGTTTTTTCTACTTGAACTGATACTTCTTTTTCCAGTATTTTAAATGTTTCACATTTGTTTCATCTCTGATTATTTTCTTTTTCTATTTTACCTGGACTAATCTCACTGAGTCCTATTTCCCCTCGACACAATCGCATGGTGTCTGTTTTGCTTTTACTCACTCCTTTCTTCCATAGCAATTTCCTCCTTCACCCTGATTCTTTCCTCCTGCTCTCTTTGCCTTTTTCTCTACTTCCTCAATTCTCCTTTGAAAATCTTATGAAATGAGGAAGAGCAAAACATGCTGTTATCGTCCTGTCTCATGATGAACTTATGTGTAAAATTTTGTGATCTATAAGCAGGGTTAATTGTTTAGAAAATTGTTTTGACAAGGTCTCGTTTTTAGGATTGAATGTCTGTTTGGAAATTTGTGAATTGAAGATGGTTACGCATGTTTGTGTGTCCTGGTGTTTCAGAGCCTCGCAGAGTGGTCATTGAGAAGGATTGTTTGCTCCCTGTCAGCCCTCTGGTTGAAGCTGAGATGATGAGAATAGACAACGTCCTGTCCAATTTTGGGGATTCCTCCTGTGAAGCTCCTCTGCTTTTACCCCACCACACGCCCCAGATGGTCAGGACGTGCAGGAAACGTATGTTTATTTGTCACTCCCCAAACATGCAATCTCAGTTTGACAGCTAAAAGACGAGAGCTTCGTCGCAACATCAATGAGCGCTTGGGAGGCTCGGCCAGATCACATGTTCACTCTCTCTTCATTGCACTCTGTTTTAGCTGCTCTCTGGTGAACCCACATGGATACACACAACTCCTGTTTTCTATTTTTTCTTGCTTTTGCATCACACCTGTCCTTCACGTTCCTACAGGTGGGCTTGGTGTAAGGACAGTGGGGCGGGGCTTGAGTCTGTGTGATGTGACCAATCTGTCCCCTGCAGCCCACCGCAAGCTCTCCTGTGCCAGCTCATGTCTCCCTGTTCCTGCTCGCAAGCGGCGCTGCACCATGGTGGTGGATTACAAGGAACCCACGCTAAATGTGTAAGTTCACAAATTGATAAGCATTAACATATGTTCATAGTTTTTTGCTGTATGAATGCTCAACAATCGCATTCTCATCTTGACAGGAAACTTCGGCGTGGAGACAAGTTCACAGACTTGCAGTTCCTCCGCTCTCCTATTTTCAAGCAGAAGCCTGGCAGGAAGTCTGTGCAGAAATCAAGGAATTCAATGAGCAGCCAGCAGCCATTTGAGAAATACAGTGAGTCATTTGTTGGATGCCGCTGAAAGCAGCCACCTTGTTTTGTTGGCTGGCATTGTCAGTTTTAATGTGATATCTTTTGAAGTTTGTGATCATTTTGTTTTTCGCTCAAGGTTTTATTTCTTTTGTGAGGAAGAGCAATTGTGATCAGTTTTAGATTTTGTTTGCTGTTAATTTATCAACGCTTTAGGTTTTT
Source organism: Gadopsis marmoratus (assembly GCA_036023855.1). Classification (NCBI taxonomy): domain Eukaryota; kingdom Metazoa; phylum Chordata; class Actinopteri; order Centrarchiformes; family Percichthyidae; genus Gadopsis; species Gadopsis marmoratus. The sequence continues at coordinate 12,121 of JAVQJF010043974.1, read as the reverse complement.
CCCTCCATTTCTCCTTATCAATGGGGAAATGTATTGGCTAGTTTCTGAAGATGGTCAGATTATACAATTCTACATGTTATCACCTCACTTAAATTGCGTACATTTTTATTGTGAGTTTTTTTAAGTACATATTGTCATCTAATATATCCAAATTTATACCTCCCAAAATATCTATAAATATGATTTTTGCTGACATTGGGCCTGGACAGCTCGTCATGTGTAACCCACTTGCTGTGAGGCTACACTACTAAGCACTGTTTCACCGGGTTCAATTCCAGCCTGGGCCCTTTGCTACATGTCATCCCCTCTCTCTGCTGCCAATATCTAATAAAGGCAAAAAATATCTTAAAGAAAATTAAGCTTGAAAACAATGTATTTGGTGATGACTAGAAAAATTACAGACACTAAATTAGCCTCACATCTGTTTTATTCAGTCTATTAAAATAGGATAATACTATGTCATTAAAACCAATTGTACAAAGAGCATGACATAATTTTTCCAGACATATTACAAAATGGGTGTTGCTTTCCTAAAGTTTGAAAAGTACAAACACATTTTTACAAAACAGCAAAACTACATAGTATTGCACAATCTTTTCATTTATCTCCAAAGTATAAAGTTATCAATCTCCATCTGCAGGACAAAAATAATAAATTAAGACCATGTCTTTAGCACAATTCTTTTAAATTACAGCACATAAATAAGAATAAACTCTAGATAATTGAATTAGTCCTTAGTCGACAGCGTAATTTATATGGAAAACAGAAGAACTTATTTATGTTATCTAATACTTGGAAAAATAAAAATGCATTTTGATAGTCAAACAGCCCTATGTGGCTTACTGGGGGAAAAATTATTTTCTTTTTTAGTTCTGAAACAAAATATATGTTATATATACACATTTAAAATATACAGTGGGTATAAGTGCTTTGAAATAATTCAAATCTGTACAAATTTAAAGTACTCTTTTGGCAGATGAACTCATCACAGATAAATTTTGACCTTTTGAGCGCCGTGCACGCTTGCAGGAACAGACAGAAAAACCTGAACTCTCGGTCACGTTCTTCACAGGTTAACACTTAGATGTGGTTACTGCTCATGGCAACTCTACCTGAGTCAACAGGGGATGAGGCAGACACTCAAAGGCAGGGCATGAAAAGAGAGGAGATGGAGGGAGACAAGTAAGGTGTATGGTGACTCTCCAATCAGCTGTCATTCTGTGTTGCCTTTCAGCATCTAGCACAAAAATAATAACGGAAGCCTTCTGCCCTGTTTAACATGTATTACTGTGACACCGTCCATTGTCCTATTTTTCCACGGGACTCTGGGATGTGTGATGAAATATGAAGACACAATGTTTCTTTTGCTTAATCCCAGCAACAGTCTAGCAGGCCTTCCCTTGTGGCCTATCTTTCAGCGTAAATGTCAGTCTAAGCTACTGATTCTGGGCTGGCATGCATCAAACATTAAAAGAGTGCTGATCTGTGACCCATTTGCACTTTTTACATTAACATGTGTTCCTGAAACCTAACCGCTCCAGAATCAGTAGTCCTATTTTTCATTTCTCCATGCATATAAGCTGTCTTTTGCATCACCTATAACCAAACCTAATCCTTTGTTAGATGAGGAATAACTTCTTCCTTTCATCTACTTCTCGATGAGGCCTGCTTCTTTGATCTTGGTATAGAAGAATTTCTCCAGTAAATTGGCACACTTGTAGTACTCGCTCTCTGGAGGGTTGTATTCACGACAGTTGGTGAAGATGCGCTGCATGTCAGCCATGAACAACTTGCGTGTCGTGTAGTACCTGTTCTTCAGACGCTCACTCATTGTCTTAAGGTCTGTGAGGAGGGAAACAAAATACTGTTTATACTGCTTTTGAATGTTTGACCTATGAATATGTACAAACCCAGAACAATTTCTTTATGCACAAAGGCCACAAAGATCGGGACTATAACTGCTAAATCTAAAAATAAAAAATACACTTTTTGAATGGTCTGATTCATTCATTAAGTCTGCTTATTGGTGAGTGTGTTCCACTTTAAATCCTCTGCTCCCTTGTCACATAACTGTAAGCTGTATACTGTATACATACCCATGGGGAAGCGAATGACTTGGTAGTACCCAGGTGCTTCTGTTTTCTTCACTGGCTCCATGAAAGGCCAGGCGTTCTGGTGACTCTTAAGACATAAAGGCCAGTCTGCTAAGAAGTGTGTTACAGATACTCTGCATGTATATGTGTGTGTGTGTCTGTCCCTCACTTTCACATGTTGTAGGATGGTTTTCAGAGTGCTGTACAGTTGATCTGGGTCTTTCAGTTCCTTCCTAAAGTACGAAAGGGAACAGAAAACATAACATCAAGTTTTTGAAGTGGACAGTGATGACGGCGGGTGTGACAACAAATGTAAGACGAAGTGTAAGTACTGAAGGTGTTTGGGATGCTGTGTGCTAGTAATGGGTTACATCAAGACCTTAACGAAAGACGTTTATCGAGTTTGTATTGCTGCTGACTAACTTGTGTCTCTGTCTTGAGTCCTAAGGTTAGTAATTCAGCTTCTTGCCATTATGGGGAATACGTTAGCCAAGTCCTTGGGTGAAGCAATGGAAAGGCACTCTGCTGTGTTCAAATCTTGTACAGTAGAGTCAAACTTACCCTTTGCCCACAGGCTTCCAGCCAGTCTCACCTGTTGACATAAAGAAACTAAAGTTAGTCTCAAATATGATATTAAAGACTTCCATAATTGTGAGATTTTCTAAGGGAAAGATGCATACTGTAAAGTCAATAAGTAACGTACGTATGCCAGGAATGCTCTCAATGGGGATCTGCCGAACTCCTTCCTTAAAACAGGAAAGCCCTGGGTAGACTTTTCGAATCTGAACCTGCTTCCTCTCTATCAGCTTCTTGATGATCTGAGGAAGACAGTTGAGAATGGAATAAAAAGGTAGCGAGTGCAGGGACAAGAACGGAAAAGGAAGCAATATTTGATTTAAATGCAAAAGCACACACCTCCTTCTGCTTCTTGATGATAACAGAAAACTCTGTGTAGGGAATGCTGGGGTTGAGCTCGCAGCCCATGAGTGTTGCTCCCTCATAGTCCTTGATGTAGCCCACATATTTGGCCTTGGGAACCTTGATGTCCTTTGAGAAACCCTGAGACAGAGGAGATTTCTGTTTTCTTACAGCTGTATATACAGGTCCATGCAACCACTACAAAAAATGAGCCCATCTGGTTTCTGATCTATTTTCATTATGAGACTTTCGAGACCATGTAAAAAGGAAAAGTCAAAAGACCAGTAATTCTACTTGTTTTTAAGAAATTTGTAGGAGTGTGTCAGTATCATAAAACTAGGCAAATTCAATACAATTCTTAAAACAAGTTGATTTACACTGGAAACATGTGAAACAATCTGATTTTGCCCTCTTGTTTCATTGAAGATGTTCAGGGGAGAAAGAATATTGCATCATAAAGCGCTGCACGTACCATGCACTTTAATGAACATAACACATTACCTGTTTCTTGAAGTAGCCGATGGCATACTCATCAGCATAAGTGAGGAAGTTGAGGATTTCGTGCTTTATGTGATATTCCTTCAGGTGGTTCATTAAATGGGTCCCATAACCCTACAACCACACGGCCAAAAAGGGGCAAAAGTCAAAACTGTCCAACCAGGTAGCATGAACTGAAGCTGAGACACAGAAGGGCTCTCACCTTGACCTGCTCGTTGGAGGTGACCGCACAAAAGACAATCTCTGTGAAGCCCTGAGACGGAAACATCCGAAAGCAGATCCCTCCAATCACGCGGCCATCTTTGATCAGCGACAGCGTCTTGTGCTTCCTGTCAAAGAAAAGAGGTGAACTGTAGTCAGAATGTCCCTCTGCTGCATCTCTGAATGTGGTGAGTGATGATAAAGTACGGTTACACTCACGGATCAAAGACCAGCCGTGTGATGTACTCCTTAGGCATGCGGGGCAGCTGGTGAGAGAACACGTTCTGGAGGCCGACGAGCCACATCAAGATCCTCTTATTGGGCTTTTGGTTTAGGGAGTTGCCGATAACGTGGAATTCAATCACCCCCCTGCGCTCCTCTAGTCGGGCAGCTTCATCACGTGCAGAGTGAGCTGACAGAAGACTGGTCTGCACAGGAAAGAAGGAAAGTATAAAATAACGATCACATTTGTTCCCATCATCACTGTATCAGAAAAAATCTGCTTCACAGAGGTCCTGATATGCACTGTTCTCACTGTCAGCATCAAGCCCAGTACACACACCACAACTCACTACTGCACATCACTATTACAGAAATGATCTTGGATGTACAAGTAGATCATTAACAGTATGAAGCATAGATATACACATACACGCATGCATAACACATATATACACACGTGTGTATATATATACACATATATATATACACACACATACACACGTGTATATATATATATATACACATACACACATGTATACACATACATATGCACATATACATATATCCACACATTTATATACACGCATGCACACATATACACACACACAAATATATATACACACACATACATATACATGCACATATATACGCACATACATGCACATATATATACACATGCACATACATATACATGCACATATATACGCACATACATGCACATATATATACACATGCACATATGTGCATATATATGCACGCACATATATATGCACACACACGTACACATACACATATATACATACACGCCTATATGCACACACATATATATATACACGCACATATATACACACACATATATATACGCACATATATACACACACATATATATACACATGCATACACACACACACATATATATATACATACACACATACATACACACATAATATATACATACATATAATAATTTTGTTTTTTTTCTTCCCTTTATCTGTTATATTTCTTTCCAAATGTGGAACATTATTTGCTCTATAAACTCTATGTGACTTTAAGAAACACAGAAAATTATTATTTAGAAGCAGTATTGCGTTTTGCCAATTTTTAAGCTAAAAATGTCAATAAATATAATTTTTTTTCTACACCTGCCTCTGCGGATCTCCGCTTATGTTATTTCTGCTGTCTACATATCTGTATGCACACACTAATGGGGAGCCAAACAAAGAATAAAGAACAGCTGGCTACCTCTGGAACGGCGGCAGGGTCAGTGATGGTTGCCATAACCTCGTTGACAAGGTCCATGGGGATGTCGCCCACCACCCTGGGTCTCTTGTTTTCCTCATGGGAGAGAGGCTCTGAGGGTTTCCGCTTTTCTCCAACTATGATACAGGGACACAGAGGAAGGAACTCATGCTCATTACATGTCTCTTTTACACCTTCTCAGCAGTTGAGCAGTGCATCCGAGTCCAAATAAGAAGTTACACAGCATTGAAGCTCAGCTTACTATGGGTTCATCTCCAGTTGTTGCCTATGCATGATGGCAAAACTGACTTACTTTCAGTATGATAGGAGCAGGTCTGAGGTATATTTCACTTCTGTTTCTTGATACAGCTTTATTTCGAAAATTCAAGTAAGTAAGGAAATTGGTTAGTTGCAGTTATAGACAGATGGAGAAGATTAATCTATGTTAGCAACTGAGGGTCAGGTGCAAGTGCCACAATGACACAAACATGGTTTAAATGTAAAACACAAGGCTTACTTTACCCTGGTGCTCACTGCTTCCTGTCTGATGTGGGATGTTATGTAATAACGTAGACTCATTGCAACCTTATGAGTAATTACAGGTTTGACTGTAATACCTGGGTTTGGCTCCAGAACAGAAGCTGTTTTCCTGGCAGGACTGACACTGCCACAGGTGGATGGGTCCACTGACACAGGACTGGTGCTGTAGTACAATGGCCTGGCCACAGGGGGCGCACTGATAACTATAGGGTAACAGAGAGCACATCAACACTGTAAGAACATGTTTTTATTAATCATATTCCCACATTGTCTAAAAACAGCTACAAAATCAGGAGTCCACTTAAAGGGTGTGTCTGTGTGTTTATGTTAATCCTGTGAGGGTGTGTGTTACCTGTGTGTATAGGAATCTGCCCTCCTGACACTCCTGCCAAGAAGTCTTGGCTCCAGATAGGAGAACTATGGCTGTACACCTCCTCCTCCAGCATAGACAGGAACCTGAGCCAAAGAAAACAGAACAACCACAACTTTAATATATTAAAGAAGGCCGTCACGTGTGCACATGTGCATGCATGTTGTAGTGAGCGGGTGAGTGTCTCTGCTGTGTGGCTAATTATATGTTAGTCTGAATATATACTTAAGTATTTCGGCATATTTCTCTGCGCGCAGTCTCAAGAGTTTCTGTTTTGTTTTTCTCACTTGGGAAAGTGTGTGAGGATGAGTGTGCGTTTCTCAGGTGGCAGCTTGTCCTTTTCCTGTCTGGCCTGCTCCAGCAGCTGCTTCCTCATCACAGTGAACACCGAGCGCAACAGTGTCCGGCCGAAGATCTGAGTGGTCTCGTACCGCGGTAGACTGTCACAGAACTGAGGCACGTTGCAGTAGCAGAGCCATCTATAGCACAGAAATCCCTTAGTTTAAACGCTGTGACTGTAAACAAACAGGTGCACGTTAATAGAACTCCTGGCAGTGAGTCGCTACCTCGTGTAGTTGGCTTTGTATCCAGCTGCGTCATCATTGGGAACCCTCTGGCGTCTCTGGGAGGGCGTCTCCAGCTGCCAGTAGTTGATCTGGTTGAGAAACATCTTGGCCAGCTCCATAATGGTTTGACGTTCCTTAGATGGCAGGTGGCTGAATTTGTACTGAACAAAATTGTTCACCCCCTATTTGGGAAAGAGAAAACAAGTAAATAAATGCGAATGTGGACACACATTTGTGTTGAATAGTGTTGACTTTGTATTGCAGTTTGTACACTTGACATGCGATTACCTGCTCGATGCTGGGTTTTTCAAACGGAGGGCTCTCCTGTGCTTCTAACATCGGTTTACCCATCTGTAGGATGGATTTCCTCAACAGCTGAAAAATAAGCAGAAAGGGTGGTGTTTTCACTTGTACACAAAGCAGGTTGCAAAATCCTGTGCGTGTGTGTACATTTTGATTGTAAAAGCAGAGGCTTACTTTGAAGAGGGAAAAGTAGACCTGCTTCGTGTCGGCATCCTCCTCTTTGTGAACACATGTGTAGAGATACTCCACATCCAGCACGATGCCAAGAAGTCTGTTCATTTCCTCCTCGGAAACATTTTCTAGATGGGTCACGTGATCGCCTAGGAAGAAAAGAATAAAATGTGTTCATGGTTGTAACGCAGAAAGTAAATCTGTTAATACTATAAAAGTTCTTCATTCCTCAGTGGCGCCACATGTGGCCCATACACGCTGTGCTGTTTGGCGTCGTTGTCAGCTGCAGCTTCTGTTCTGGCCTTGCTGACATACCCAAGGTGTGAGAGCAGCTCCGGCAGGGCTCCTGCAGGTTCACCGCGCTGGACTGCTGGTCAGTTCGTGGGGGTGTAGGTGGGGGGTTCTGACTCTTCCAGCCATTACACTTGCAGGCTCCCTCGGCCTTTGGGAGAAAAAAAACAGATTAAATGAGTACATGCAGAAATAAGGATGAGAGGGTAAATCCACCTTATATCAAATGAACCACCTTTTTGCTTTTGGTGTTTAAAGTATATTTTGATGCTAATGCTTATGTTACTGTTATGTTTGAATACACGACTTTTACTTGTAGCAGCGCATTCCTACAGTGTCGCATTGCTACGTTTACTTAAGTTACAGAGCTGAGTACTTGTTCCACCACTGGAGCCACCTGTCACAGTAATAAAGTGATGGCGGTTTTATTCATCATTAAAAAGGAAAAACAGGCATTGGATGCCTTGTTTTCTGAAAATAAAGTAGTTAGCTGTTAGTTAAGTGTGTTTGGATGCGTCATGACTTTACTGAGTTACTGTTGTCAGTCACTTGCAGAGTTCATCTGCGTCTTGATCCACAACATCAGTTGCCTAAAAGCAAACAGTAGCAGACCTATAATAAAGGCACTAAGCATTTAACTAGTGACGCATTAGTAGCAGCATACAGGCACTTTAAAACCTGATAATACCGCTCAGGTTAACGGAGATCTGTTATGACTGACTTTGTACAGTATCTAGTGGGGTGAGGAGGCCCGTCACCGTCAGCTGGCGCCGCCGCAGTGAGCATGCGCACTGAAACAACAACAAACTCCGCCCCCCCCCAGCAGCTGTCACCCTGTCATAACAAAGACCCAGTCCCTCTCTGCGGATGATACACTGCATAAACCCAATATAACCCTCTGCATGTAACACGGTGCGGTGACGGACAGTTACAGTTCCAGTGGAAAGCGTCAGCCCACCAACACACACACACACACACACACACAGCGACTCCCAGACCTCAGCGCCAAGCCAATGTTTACGTTCACCAACCCCCCCCACGTAGACACATAGTAACATTGTACAAACAGCGGGCAGCCTGCAGCTGGAACGCCTCTGCTCAAGGGTCCTGCGGTAATAGAAACACTTGAATTAACTAGATTATTGAGCTCTTTCAGTATTTGGTTCGTGCATGCTAAACGAGAAAAAAAAAATGTGCGACAATGGCTTCCTTTGCTGCGCTTGCATTTTGTAAACTATTGCAGCCAAGCCCAGGAAATAGCGTCCATAAAGAAGGAGCCGCTGAAACCGCAGCATTCTGCAGATGTAGCATACTTTGCAGGATGAATACACTCCGAGTTTTTCCAGTTTCTTCGGCCGAGGCGAGGAGCGGAGTTGCGCCTTCTTCACGGCGATACGTGCGGATCCTCCAGCGGCGCCGGAGCCCTCCGTACCCGCGGCTCCGGGAGCGGCCGGAACCAAGCCCGCGGCCCCGATGGCCGGCGAACCTTGCTGAATCCCAGCACTGTCGGCCATGATTCACACCGAAGCCCCGACGGGACCCCGGGCCCGGGATATATTCGTTCTGCCGTCCGCTCTATTCCACAAACGGAGGATCAGACATGGCGCTCATCCTTATTTTCAATTTCTCACTGTAGGCCCATTTTCCTCCGCTAGGGGACTCAAATGGGATAGGCCAATTCCACAATTCAGAGAGGAGAGGTCACAAAATGCAACCATTTGTAGCTAAATTTCAAGGTCAAATATAATACATAATATATATATATATATATATATATATATATAATATATGCGGGGCCATGTCTGAGCACACAGTGGTGGATCATGGTAATGTCATGCAACACAAAGGAAAAAAGTACAATTAGTAACAATAATAGACTATACAGTATAGACTGTATTAACATTACTGTCAAATAGTATTAAAATGATAGGAATACATTTTTTTTCTGTTATAAGCCCGGAAGTAAACATGGTATCTAATCAAATTCAGACAAAAAAAAGTTAAGGTTAAAGGTAAGAGATGAACAAAGGAGGAAAAAAAATGTATCAATTCAACATCACATTTAGAGGCAGAGGAGTATAAAACTGTAAGTCCCTATAATAACCAAAACTGTTTAGATGAAAAACAGTCACTATCTGTGGGAGGTCCATGAGAAAATGTCACCACGTCCACATGCACACACACACACAGAGCCTGATTACAATAATAAATGATCAAATGTATTTATTTGGTCATTACATAACATTACTGTAAAATGCTTGCATTTAAATGTTTTCAGCTGCAATTAAGTGTTCACGAGAAAAAGAAAACATACAATTTACATCCTTACGTGTTCATTCATTTATTCAGGAATGACCATCGTGTCAGCTGATAGTTGTTACACTTTTGCTACAATATCTTCACAAGGTAACCGAGATGCTATGGGGGGGGCAGACTGTTGGTTAATCAAACTGTTTTGTATTGCGTCTCGACTCCGGAGGTTTTACAACCAGCGTCTCTGGAAGTTCAGGTCTACTTAGAGGGAGGAGTACGGGACAAGGCATCGTAGCCTGATACCACTAAAAAGAATTAGTGAAATGCAAGTAAGAGATGTTAAAAAATAGAAACCAAAATGTTTGGATATTATTTTTTTTCTTTTGAGAAACAAAAAACCTAAAGGTAAAAGACAGATGACAAAATAAATGCAAATTAATTATTTTTGTTAATAACCCTACATACATTTATAAAGACCATCATTGATTATAATTTAACCATTTGTGTGAAAAAAGTAACAGCAACAAAACTCAAAATCCAGAATGCAGCCGTTTATTTTCCTGCTAACTGTACACTTCTTTTTATGATTATCTAGACAACTCCCTAGCAAGCATTAGTCCTGTCACTGGTAAATTGAAAAAAAGGTAGACTCCACTGCAACACCCTATTTACAGTATATTATTTATATATTTATATTTATATATATATTTATTTATATCACACTGGCTGTAATTATGACAAGATATATCCATGAGCATCATTAGTGCAAGGCATGAGTAAGACAGACCTGTAAAAGGTTATTGACCAGATGTACTGTATGCATGCGTGTGTCACTGAATGTAACAATGTACAGTGTGTGAGAATGTGCGTGCATAAGGGGGGGGGGTGGTATAGGTGAGGGAGAGGTGTAACAGTCTGTTTATGTGAGTGTGCTTATGTACAATAATGTTTAGGTCCAACAGGGTTCAGAAGAACTAAGTCAATGTAACGTGTGTGTTCATGTGCAAATGTGTGTTCAAACACACACACGCATAAATGGGCACGTGTGAGTGAGACTATGGATGAAATCTGTCATCAGCCAGCTAGCCCCCCCCCACCCCCCCACCCAGGCCCAGTTTGTACACACTGACACATGACTGTCTTAAGCACTCCCTAATCAAGAGAAGATGACAATGAATTATGATTCAAAGGTGATTCTGAAGCAGTCTTGCATATCAACTCCCAACTCGTTGCCATCACCTTTGCTTTCTACCAGGTACAAACCCTTCAGCGGTCCAGCAACATTAGAAAGGTAATATGCATCAACTAAATCATCCAAAAACAGAAACCATGACACCCAACAAAAGGGATGGTCAACATGAAAGATTCATGAAATGACACTGCAACAAGAGATGGGGAGGTGGTGACACTGATGTGTACCTCAGAGGCACCTGTGTCTTGTTGTGGAGAAACCTGGGTGGAACCAGGGTTTTTGCTGTGCTGCATTGGGCCTTGCAGACACTCAAGTCACAGAGTAAATACTGTGAAACATTGCACAATGCCACTATGGAAAGCTAGAAGCAGGCATGGCCCCAGAATGGAGCCTCCGGGTGGTAGAAGAGAATGTAGACTAATGCTACTTTGGGTTTAGTGGGGGAAAGCACATGGATAGCATAGGCAGGTCGAGAGGAACAGAGAGAGACACAATCTAAAAAGGACTACAGTTCATGAATGTTTTTAAATGATAAAAAGGGTCCCAGTAACAAGCAAGGCATGTGGAGTTTAGGGCTTCTCTCTTCCTCTCTCCACGCCTTTCCTCTTTCTCACTGACAAAAATACACTCCTCTTCTCAAAAAGAATTTTTTTTTCTGTGCTAGTGCGGACAAAAGGTAAAACACAGATTTTTGTTTTTCTACTTTAGGTTATGTAAGTATACAGGTGTGTGCATTCATAATTTTGACAAAATTATAGGCAAACAATAAAGGAAATTATCAAAAGATGAACAAAAACAGAAGACTGGTATTAGAAATGCAGTAGTAAAGTCTTAAGCTATCCCAGAAAAGGGAAGTGTCCACTTCCTCTAAATGAAAATCATATCTACACGAAGGGAGACGATGAAAGGCAGGGTGGACTAATGTCTCTATTATCTGCTATCATTAATCTATCAATATTGATAGATGTAACAAGCTGGATGGCAGAAAGTAAGAAAGAATAGTTAGGAGGCTTAACCAGGTAGCAGCAGAACCATGATGGAGGAAAAGAGGCAGAGCCATTGGAGAGACCAGTATAACGGCATTGACTACATTACTGCAAAAACAAGGAGGGACGGGGCTGCAGGGCATCTTTTCTTGTTTTGCAAATGAGAGAATTGGAGATAAGAGTAAAACACATTGCATTAAGAACTGCGGTGGCATTCAGGGCATCGGCCGCATAAGTTACTGCTATACAGGTTGGTTGGTTGGGGGGGGGGGGGGTCT